>DWMY01002644.1:0-11427 GCA_018249775.1 Heliconius hecalesia formosus
TAGAATACGTCAGATTAATGCCACCATTACTTTTCGTTCCAATTCGAAATGTCAGTAACGTATTACAGGACTTATCGAAGTCGATGATAGTATATATCTTATATACTATCGCGATCTTTGAATCGTTGTTAATGTTTACAGATGAATTTGTAGAACCTATCTGTCAAGGTGTGCTGCAAAATTCTGGAGGTTTCGCCATTATTAAGTGTTTTTTGTGTAGTGTAGATGACAGGATTGGATCATTTGTTTTGCCAGATTGATAATTAGTTAGCCTTATTTAGACACTTCTCATATTCCTATTTAACATATCATTCCCCTGAGTGGAAATCGAACCACAAGAACCCGAAGATCTCAACTGAATAGTAGAAGAATTTGTCTGATTGAAGGCGTTAATATTATAAGCTGCCGGTTTGAATTCCCTTAAGTATTTTTTGTTTATTCATATGTAATATTTTTATAATTTTTATTTGAAATCTGAGTAGATGATTTTTACACTTTTTTGTACAAGACTCGTTATAAAAATAGAAATAAACATAAATATTAAGATTTTTATGTCCTTCACGTAAATAAACATTACACTACATAAAACAATTAAAATACTAAGTATTTTATTATAGTACACAACACAAATCAGTCAAGAGTTAAATAAAAAATGTAAAAAAGAATATAGTAGAATTGTGAACCTCCTCCTTTTACAGAAAACGGCGCTGTAGACAAGTTTGGTATTTTTGACAGAGTGCTCCTGGAGTCCGTTCTACAGGCCGGGGGTAGCTTAAATGTGTATTTTGTGGTGTTGAATAAATGTTGACTATTTTTGTTCTATTAAAAAATAAAAATCAAATCAGCTTCACGTTGTATCCCTCACACAGCAGATGGAAACTTGTGTTAACACATTTCGTTTCTTTTTGCTGAATTCTGTAGGTATTGCGTGTTGAGTGGTGGAACTCAACGCCGCGCTTAGCCTCGATACCAGAGCGAAGAAAATAGAAGCATAAATTGAAATAAATATTCCATTTCCCCGAATGGGGATCGAACCCACAACCAGTCGCGTTAACAGTCACACTTTGTGCACCTGCGCCACGACTGGCCTCAATTTTCTGGCTTTCTTCTATTTATATTTTAAACAATGAAAAAGCAGAAGCGCCAGGGCAAATTAATTCTTTTCCAAGTTTTATTCTTAACTTTTGCCATCTAGCTATATTTTTGGTTTTTTTTTCAATTATGCTAAAACCCTGACAATGAAGCTAATCTCCAAATTAGCCAAACTACGACAGCATGGTACAGCCTTTTTGGTTCGTTAAAAGAGTAATAAACATCTTTTTTAAATTGGAATTGTTTTCAAACAGTGAATTTTTATATTAACCTTGAACCATTCTAATTATCTATATATATAAAAGGACATGTACCTGACTGACTGAAGTAAGACGCACGCACAGCCGTAACCGCTGTGCGTAGAAACGTGAAATTTGGGCAGATGTTTATTTTCATAATCTGGACATCCATTAAGAAGGGATTTTGAAATATTTCAACCCTAAAGGGATGAAATAGGGGTTGAAAATTTGTATGGATTTTTTTTAAATCGGCACCGATTTTTATAAAATATTTTATTGAACACGTGTTTCGGGGTTTTTTTAGAATTCACCCCTAAGGGTGCAAATAAGCGGGCAAAGCCGCACGCGCCCACTAGCTGAATATAAAAGTTGTATAAGTGATATTGAGTTACCATATTAAACTCTACTCAATGTTTGTAACCTCGGCTTCAGTCACCTAGCACCTAATGTATCTACAATCGGTGGAAAATAGAAAACAGTAAGATTTTCATATTGAGGCCAGTCGTGGCGCAGGAGCACAAGAATGTGACTGTATACGCGACTGGTTGTGGGTTCGATCCTTTTTTTATTATTATTATTATTTCTTACTTTACAGACTCATAGTCTTTACCTTTTGTCATAGTATACATATAAAATACATTAAGTTAAGTTACACTTAACTCTATTATCGCCACAAAATATGTACAAATTATATTTTACATTTCAAAAAATCAAATAAATCGGCTTCACTGTATCCCGCACACAGCAGGGTAGGCGAAGGGAACCTAGTGTTGAGACACTCCATTCCCCACTTTCAGCCGAGTCCTGGAGGCATAGCGTGTTGAGTGGAACTCAACGCCACACTTTGCCTCGACACCAGAGCGAAGTAATGAAAATATAAAGGCTTCAAGGCTTACAAACTCATTTACCTAAGTGTCAATCAACCCCACAACCAAGGCATTTATATAAAATATATAAATTATTAGAATATATACAATTTGTAGTGTAGTGACTTATCAAGTGATTTATCTCTAAATCACTAAACATCTATCTATTTCTTAAAACTGGCGTAAAAATAAAAAAAGAAAGATAAAACAATATCGTCATTCCTTTTGTTGCAAGCAAAAGGCGTAATATTTAATTGATGAGAAAAAACTAATGGATCTCTTTGTGCTTTGTTTTATAAGAGCATAATGAAGATTCTTTATATCCATTACCGATGGAAAATGAAAGAAATATGAAAAAATCTGAGTAAATAAATAAACTTTCAAGTAGCGTTGTATTTCGCTTGTAGTTTATTTGTTTTTTTTGTGATTTTATCTAAAACTAGGTGCTTGCCGAAGTTGTCTGGGCATTGAAATTATTTATTTTATACTGATTTTGTTCCTGGCGACGAATGAGGGTTTGATTCTCAATCGGGGGGTATGACATTTTTTATATCAACTCAACACAACACGCTATGCCTCCGAAATTAGGAAACGGAAATGTCTCAGTGTCTTAACACTAGGCTCCCAGGTTCCCTGTGCCTACTCTGCTACGTGAGGCATACAGCGTAAAGCTTTTACCTGCAGATATGTCGGCATGGTCAAATTGTAACAATTAACAATTTATTTTTGACACATGACGCTTTCTTTAGCTTTATACCTCAAGGTAACTTAAATCGTCTATGCATTTTTTTCTTTTGTTTTCTTAATCCTATTTCTGTTTATTTCCTTATATTTGTTTGTTGAAAAAATGGAGTGCTATTGATTAAGACAGTGTATTTTTTACATATTTAATTTTAATATATTTAGTTATAAGTCAGGTTACATAGTTTAAATACATATATAAGAAGACCGATCAATTATAGTCGGAGAGTAGAGAACAGTAACTGTATGTCTTAATACTAGGTTCCCCTTGCCTTTAACGTAAAAAAAATAAGTAAGAATATTCTTTACATGATGTATTCATTATCAACTTTATAATTATTGAAATATTTCGATGCCAGTTGTGGCGTAGTCTCTAGAATTCAGCTGAAACTGGATAGCATAGTGTCTTTACAGTGGGCTACCTATGCCTACCCTGCTACATGCAGGATACAGCGTGAAGTTAAAAAAATATTGTTATTATTATTGCATAATACTATTTGTTACACGTGTTAGTTATTTTATAACTGTTAATTTTAACCTTTCTGTCAATATACATAAATATTCTCAATTATCGTATCATATAAATTTCAAAAGCAATAAAATATTATTCAGCGATTATTTTACAGTTTTTCGATAGTGATTCATTTGTTTGTATTAAATATCACTCATATTGTTACGGCCGCTTATTTACTTTGCTTTTTAATCGATTCCAATAAAAATATGATCTTGTTTTATTTATAAAATATTTTTTATTTTATATTCATGAGGCACATGAGACCGTCGTAACCTGGTTGTTGTTGTTTATTGTACACTGCGACGGTTGTGGGTTCGATTCTTACTCCGTAAAAAGAAATACTTTTATTTTCTCCCCCTAGTAAGAAGACAAAGCCTGGCGTGTAGTACTGTCACTCGACAATTATTTTCTAATTTCTAAGCATATTACAAAATATTAGCCGATTGGCGGTACTTAACGAACGCACTGCTATGTAAATTTTATACGTTTGCTTACATATGTATATAGATTATAAAATTATTTCAATGACATAGTTGTTCAACATTACTCTTAAGAAAATTCGAATTATTGGGGGTTGTATTTTTTTTTTATTTTATGTAGATTTTTTGTATTTTTTATATATATGTTTGGACGTGGTAACATCTTATAAATCGATGAAAGCTGGTTACATGCACGAAAACACATGACTCAATGTCACGTTCCGCCTGAGCCGAACGTGGAACCGAAAGCGCGGAACAAACGATAGAGAGGCACGATTGACTTAAAGTTCAGCTTATGACGAATCTATCCATTCTTTGGTGCTTGTAATTAAAAAAATAACACCCATAAAGAAAATAACAATAAAATATGTAACAGAAATATATAAGAGGCGACCTTGAGGCATATGATATAAAGGGGAGGAAAGGGGTTGGGGTGTAAACAATAATTCTAATAAAATGTAATTTTCAATTAACTCCTTCTTTGTATTATCAAATTAATGATAATTCAGTGACGAATGGAACCGAAAACTCATTTTTGACGTGGACCAACTACCAACTTAAGGCAGTTTGTCAATGTTTACTTTTTCCTTTAGATAATAAGACACTGAGCTGCCCCTGTGGTGAATTTAGATTTTTATAATTTAAGTTAAGTTACACTCGCAAAGTTAAAGCAAATCGATTGATGTAAGAATAATCAAATAAATACATACGGTTAACAAGAAATGGTGACAAATTGACATAATTTAAAAAATATCCTTCAAAATTTTGCCCTAAAATGATAGAAATGCATAAAACCTAATTATTATTTCAAGTAACTCTTGACTTTTCAGCAAAATTGTTGCGTTCCTACTTAATAATTATAATTCTGTTATAACAAACATTGTTTTCCGCCCAACAATTTAAAATTTAATTTGCAAAAATTTAAATGTTGCATAAAATTTGCAATATTTGTATAATATGCAGTTGAAATGAGTTCGCGTTTAATTCCAATTTCAGTACCGCAAACCGTTACAAAACTATTTTTATGTAAAATTATAACTTTTATACAACATTATTTCACAAAAATGATTATTTTTTTTATTATATATGGTAGAGTGGTTGGGAGAGTGCCTCTTTAGGAAAGTGTGCGAAGAATGTACGTTCGATGCCTTGTAAAACAAATAAACAGAAGAAGGAAGCTAGTGTTAGGACATTCGATTTCCCACTTTCCGCCCAAGTTTTGAGATCAGAGCAAGTTAAAATCAATAATTTAAATATAATCATTTCCTGAGTGAGAATAGGTTCCACAAGTGTCCCAATATTCGAGATATTACGTGTTTATTGTAAGGATGCACTTTGTAGGCCCGCAACGCACACGTAGCTCCTCTGGTATAAAACGGGGTCGTGGGCGGCGGTGATCACTTTCCAACAGGTGACCCGTACTCGTGTTCCTTGTCTTTTTCCATAAAAAAAGTTTATCTCGTCATCAAAGCCAAAAAATTTAAATAAATAATTACCCAAGTAGGAATTGATCCGGTGACCATTGCACTTAATATCATACGCTATCATACTGTACTACTACAGGCTCAATTATTTGTTAACTCAAGTGATAAACAAGCACAGTTCAGTTCAGTTCTTTGAATTCGGCGTTCCGAGCGTGACCGTGCCATTTGAGCACAAATCACTTTGCCAAATTACATACCAAAAAATATCACGTTATTGTATGGAAAAAAATAAAGGATTTTTAGAAGAAAACACGAAACAACCACGATTCCTTATTCGATGAGTAAGAGATAACTTCATACAATTTCAAATATACCTACATAAAAAGAAGAAAACCAGTAAAACACAGACTTCGCCTTTAACAAAATAAACAATTATTTACAATATATGTACGAACAAAATATGTGTTTGTCATATGTATAAACAAAAGTTCTCTTTCGTAAATGTCATCACATTCATACACTGACAGCCTCGTGGGTGCCATTGTCTCTTCGAACGACTATACATATATATATAACATACAGACATACAAAAGCTCTTGAGTGAAGTTAATTTATACATGACAAGGTTAAATACTGGATAGTTAAAAAGGAACAAGTATTAATTCACATATTTTATGTAGAAATTTTAATATTTATTTTCTATTTTATTAAATTAGTAACAATTAGATTGGAAACGGATATTTGGGGGAACCTACCATTGCCTCTTTCACTCTTTATTCCGTATAGCAGTGTAGGCAGAGGGAAACCGAGAACTTAGTGTTAAGACACACCGATCCTATTAAGTCACTTCCGTTCCCTACTTTTCGCCGAATTCTGGAGGCATTGCGTGTTGAGTGGTAGATCTTAACGCCGCGCCTTACCTCGTTCGTTACCAGAGCGAGAACATGAAAATATAAAATATTTCATTTCCTGCAATGAGAAACGAACCCACAACCTGACGCATTTACAGTCATTCGTTTGTGCCTCTGCACCACGGCAGTATTGTCGTATATATCATGTTTATCGGGCTACCAAAAATCATGAGCTCCTCAAAAGATTAACGCGTAAAAGAATATGAAAGGACTGGCCCATCGATCCAATCAATCACTTGAGCATTCTTTGTTGAATAGTTGATTCTATCGACATTAGACCGTCAATCTCACATAATTGGACAACATCTATGGCGCACGACGTGTTTTTGTGTAAATTATTTTTTTTGTTCTTGTTTAAGTGTTCTTTTATTTGATAAATTGTTTTTATTTTACGCCATTGTTGCGCTGAAGAGTATGTTTAGTTGAAGAGTATGTTTCTCAGGAACAAAACTGTGCGAATTGAAAAACATAGATTTTTTTTAGCTTCACGCTGTACGCACACGCACATAGCAGTGTAGGTAGAGGGAACCTGAGAATTTAGTATTTAAACACTCCCCTTAGTTCCCATTAGGTAAGTGACCTATAGAATTAGACGAGAGAAGTATCCTATAGAATTAGACTTTCCACCGAATTCTCGCGGTATTTCGTGTTGAATGGCGGAGCTCTACGCCAGCAAGTTAAAATATTAGGTATTTTATTCCCCCAGATGGGAATCGAAAATTCAACTGCCGCTTTTACAGGTCAAAGCAAGTCTCAATTTTTTTAATATAAGATTTTTGTTTCAAAGGTCTGGCATAGCGTTTCATGACTCTGTAGGTATATGATTTCGAAAGGTTTAAAGTTAAAACAAATTCTTAAAACTTTTAAATAATAAATTAGATCATCTTATCATAAAATATACTTATTTATATTTAAGGTTTAATGGGATAGCGTCTTTAAATAAATATTATGATGTAAAAGTGATGGTTGTGAGTTCTATTGCTATATGAAAAATATTGTTATTTCCTTGTCCTTGTAGACATGGCGCGGAGTTAAGCCTAGAAAATTCTAGAAAAGTCTAGAAAATTGAGTTGAAAGTTGTGAACAACATGTCTTAGTATAACTAAAAACTCTTAAAACTCTTTTTCCTGCATAGCAGAGTAGGCAAATCCTGCTATGCAGGAAAAAGAGTTTTCATAAGAAATTTGTGTGTAACGAGTAAGTCATATATAACTCAAAGTCCGCATTAATAAAAGTTACTCCCGCCTGCATGGACATTTGGATGTGCAAAGAAAATTTATGTGGAAACAAATTGAAGTTTGCTTCACAAGTTTCGTCATTGCTGCATTGCCATTCGATTTTTTCCTAAAATCGCACGATAGCTTTGATTTCCTTGTAGCTTATAAATCTTAGCAACTTTACTTATTAATGATGACATTTTTGTAGACTAAACAATTTATTCGCCTGAATTCGAATAGGTACGTGGGTCTTATTTTGTAGGTGTATGTACATATGTTTGTGAGGCTAGTCGTGGCGCAGAGACACAAAGCGTGACTGCAAAATCGACTGGTTGTGGGTTCGATGCTCGCTCGAAGAAATGAAATATTTATTTAAATTTATATTTCCATTTCTTCGCTCTGGTGTCGAGCAACACGCAATGCCTCCAACTCGGCGGAAAGTAGAGAACGGAGTGTCTTAACACTAGGTTCCCTCTGCCTACCCTGCTGTGTGCGGGATAAAGCGTGAAGCTGATTTATTAATATTATATCATTCATATATTTGTTGTTACAGGGGGACGAGCGACACGAGCGACAGGTGATCATGAACGCGTCGCGAACACTCGGCTTCAACGACTCCAGTGGTAAGTTGCTTAGTTAATTTTTTTCTTTAACTATCCCGTATCCCGGTTTCTACCGCAAAACTAAAATTACCAACAAAGAGTTTTGTATTTTGTGATCACTTCGCTCAGCTCACTCGAACTGAGCGAGTTCATTTTAACTCTTTTGGCTCACTCGATCCTATCCGCCTGATTTTTATTTATGAAAATAAAAATATTTAGTTTACTCTTGCGATTTCAACGCACTGCGTTGATGAGCACGCTCCGCTCGCAGTGGATATCGGACTTAATAAGGATAGGCAGAAGGTAGAAGAAAGATCTCCCTTTGTGTCAAGATACTTTATTAACCAATTTCCGTCTATGGGGTAGCAGTACAATGTCGTAATTTTCCTTTAACTATTCGGGGACATGAATCTAATTCATGAGTGAAAAGTTCAATGAGACCGATTTCTCCAGTTTCAACAGGACCTATAATTAGAACCTAACCAAACTTTCATCAAACTATCCTTGCAGTGTCCTTTCCAATAAAAAAAATCGAAATCGGCTGGCGGAATATTGAGTGTTTCGTCCATTTATTTTATTTCACGCTACGTGCCTAATGCAAATTTAAGACTTAAGTGATTTTCTTATGGATACCATTATCAGAAATGGACCAAATTAAAATGGGACCACACGGGAAACTGGAATGAAATGGCACGGATATTTAATCTATACTAATATAATAAAGCGGAAGAGTTTGTTTGTTTGTTTGAACGCTAAGATAAGCTCTGGATCTACTAGTCCGATTTACTTTCTTTTTCTTTTGTATTAAAGCCACATTCTTCAGAAGTGCTATAGACTATATATAACAATACGGTGAAAGTATCTTTACCTAGTTTAATTACTTTTTTATTTGAACTTGATATGATTAAAATCATAATTTAACAGATAAATTGTTAGAAAAAACATTTAATTTAAGATTGAATGATGTTGGATTAACGTAAAAAACATGTGAGTGGAATTTTTCAACAAAAACGAATTAACATAAATTTAATTAGAGGTGATTGCGGCACCATTTTCTTAGACAACCCTGGTATAATCTATTCTACTTACTATAAAAAAATATATATAATATAATACTTGTCAATATAAAAAAAATCTATTTTAAACTAAATAGCAATAAACAATAGAAATTTAGTAGAAAGTTAATAGGACAGGGTTTTGATAAAAAAAAAATCAAATATTTTTTTAAGTTATAACAATTTATTATAATGTATTACATTCACAATAAATACAAATATCATATGCTATATACATTTATATCTAGTTGCCTTTTTATACTACATTACTAAACTAGAATACTACACTACTATGTTACAGCTACAAAAACAAATACTAAATATTTACAGATTTTGAATATTTTTTTGGAAATACAATCTTTATACATTTTATAAAAGGCTTATTTTATATAAAGAAGAAAGGCTACTAGTCCGCGCTCCTAATACGCACAGTAAGACATCAGCTCGTTTATAGTACAAGGTTTATCGCAGCATTCAGAAACCACCTGCCTCTTGTTCCTGCCCAGTCCGTGTGCTTTGTGTGGTGGAAGCCATGGCCAGTTCATGTCACTGGCAATACTTTGATGGACTTCCGATCTTTTTATTAAATTATTGTCACAAATAAGTGCCAGCGCAGTAGCAAGTCTTCGTCCACAGTAAACTTCACCATATTCTTGTGATGATAGAATTGCTGGAAAACTTAAAATGGCCAGAAATAATGCAGTTGGAATCTTCATGTTGATAGGATGAGTGTATCTGGAGGTGTGTGCTTTAGATGATATTTGTTGAAGCTTTTATACATTGCAAAATTCATTAATATTCAGTTATATCTACTTCAATAAGCTCATCCAAGGTGCCCTACATATGTCATGAAAACTCAATTTTCCCTATATCCGAATTACTTGAAGTTTAGTATTAAAATATCGACATGTATTTAACATGCGTCATACTAAAGTTACGTTATAGAAATTATTTATATGTTATCCCTCCCACACATCCCCTTTACTAAAAGTAATGGTGTTATGGCAATGAATTGTATTACTGTAACCAAAATTTTAATATCGATTAATCTTTACAAGTATAAAAGCTTAAGTAAGCATCTTTTGAAGCACAGAAATTCACGTAGCTTCAACAAGTCAACATGAAGATCCCAACATTATTAATTCTGACTTTCATCGTCTTTGGAGAAATGGTTTCCTCTCAAGATTTTGGGCAAGTGTATTGTGGGAGAAGGCTTGCCTCAGCATTGGCGCTCTTTTGTGACAATAATTTGATAAAACGATCAGAAATGCATCATAATGTGGCATCCGACGTGAGTTGGCAGTGGCTCTCACCCCACAGAGCACACAGTATGGGCAGGAGCAAGAGGCAGGTGGTGTCGGAGTGCTGCGATAAGCCCTGTACTGTTGATGAACTGATGTCTTACTGCGATCTCTGAAATGAGAACCGATGACGACGACGTAATCTGTATATACATAGCTGTTTTTTTATGAAACTATATTAATATGTAAATTGTGTCTTATTTAAGTTTAATTATTACTAACGCATAAATGTAACAAATATATGTCTAATGTTTAGGTTAATGTAAAATACATTCGAATATGAACAAAATTTGTTCTTTAAATTGTTACTTTCAGGGGTTCTTTTCGTACATGTTTTTCTGCCATACATAATTGAATTAATTCTGTATCTTTTATTATGTATATAAATAAAATAAAAGTGAACAATGTTTTTAAAGCAAACTTTTACTTAAATGTGTTAAAATGAAAAAGGTTAAAAGTGGGAAACGGGGTGTCTTTATACTACTATTCCCTCCTCCTACCTGCTGTGTACGGGATACACCGTGAAGCTGATTTATTTTTATTTAAATAAAAGCTTGTTTTTAAACATATTTTTACTATTTATTTCTTGTTTTTAGAGTCCTTAATATTGGCTATACATCGAAGTCTGCTAATTTCCATGAAAGCATCGATATTGCATGGTTTCTTGCCGGTTAATTTGTGATAGCTCTATTCTTGATTGACAAGCCTTCCAACGATTTTACTTCAACTTAGTTGAACGCATTTACAAAATGCATGTTTATGTATAGTTGAGGAGATCTGTTATCTTATTCATGCATTGTCATCAGGACTGAACACGTATGCAAAATTATAATTCCGTAGAATAAGAGGAAGTGCTTCTAATTTAGCTAGCAAGAAGTGACCTAAACAAACATACTTCCTCCCATACATTACAAGTTAAATAAAACGTTGTAAAAATGAAACTTTTCCTTAAATAACTGCAAAAACATACTCGTTAATAAAATGTG
>DWMY01002645.1:0-11426 GCA_018249775.1 Heliconius hecalesia formosus
TATTAATGTGAATCACAAAATGCAATAAAGAGTATATTATTATTATTAATACACTAAATTTCATATAAAATTTGTCTCGACAGGATCAGACTTATTAAATCTTTCGTAAGAGAGTTATTGTTGTTTGGCGTTCAGTAATGTAAACGCTGCTGGTTGGTACTATGTGGTAATGTTTGCAAAGGCCGATAAACGAAAAAGCTAAGGTAACTTTTAAAATATATTTTTTTTGTAAAAACATCCTAACCTCTGTATAGCGAACAAATTACTTGATATAAAGAATTATTTTCTGATTCCCTTCGATATCTTTAATCAAGGTTGAACTATATATTTTTTATACTGTTTCCATAAATATGAAATACAAATTTCTTACCACTTCCAAATCCAGGTCTAGGCAAACCAACACCAGAAAATGGATAGCCCCACGCAGGTAAACTTTCTTGTGGACCACTTTGTTGTGGTTGTTGAGATTGTTGTGGGCCATTTTGTTGTGGTTGTTGTTCTTCACTTTCTTGTGGCTGCTCAGTTTGTTGTGGGCCATTCAGTTGTGGCTGTTGTTGTTGTTGTGGGCTACTTTGTTGTGGCTGCTGAGTTTGTTGTGGGCCAATTAGTTGTGGCTGCTGAGTTTGTTGTGGCTGTTGTTGTTGTTGTGGGCTACTTTGTTGTGGCTGCTGAGTTTGTTGTGGGCCAATTAGTTGTGGCTGCTGAGTTTGTTGTGGCTGTTGTTGTTGTGGGCCACTTTGTTGTGGCTGCTGAGTTTGTTGTGGCTGTTGTTGTTGTTGGCCACTTGGTTGGTGTTGTGGGCCACTTTGTTGTGGCTGCTGAGTTTGTTGTGGGCTATTCTGTAGTGGATGCTGTGGCAGTTGTGGACTGCTTTGTTGTTGTTGTGGCGGCTGAGTTTGTTGTGGCTGTTGTTGTGGTTGGCCACTTTGTTGTTGTTGTGGGCCAATTTGTTGTGGCTGCTGAGTTTGTTGTGGCTGTTGTTGTTGTTGGCCACTTTGTGGTTGTTGTGGGCCACTTTGTTGTGGCTGCTGAGTTTGTTGTGGGCTTTTCTGTAGTGGCTGCTGTGGCAGTTGCGGACTGCTTTGTTGTTGTTGTGGCTGCTGAGTTTGTTGTGGGCCACTCAGTTGTGGCTGTTGTTGTTGTTGTGGGCCACTTCGTTGTTGCTGCTGTGGACCATTGAGTTGTGGCCGCTGTGGTCCGCTTTGTTGTGATAGCTGACCTCCTGGTGCATTAGAATTGCCGTATTGTCCCAAGTTGTACGGAGAGCTTTGCTGGTTGCTATTTGCATAACTATTTGAACTTGCGAAGCTCCTTGAACTGGATGACGGCGATTTGCCTGCAAGTGTTTTATTAAGTTTCATTATTCATTTATACTTAAATTTTTTTACGAAATGTATTACAAAAAATGTTTTCAAAATTTCTTATTGCTATTGATTTTAAGCAAGATTATTATTAATGCGTGTTTTGATTATATATGTTTTAGGCAAGCTGGTACACTGGTATGTTACATAATTTTTAAGTAATTTTATAAATTGTCTATTAAGTATAATAGTAGGCCATTGGACATCGGTGAGGCCACGCATCGGCACAGCGTATAACTATAAATGCGGCGATTGTGGATTCGACTTAGTTATTGGGAATGATTTACTTTTATTTTTCAATTGGAATAATTTTTATTTATTTTTTTGAGTTAAGTTTGTTTGGCTTGGATAGAACGGACTGTCATTTGGACCTGTGAGTTTGATCCCCATTTGAAGGAATGAATTATTATTTCTTAATACAGTGATCTTGTTAAATGGGGCCTGGATAGGTGAAAAACCTATATTATTGAGAGTTGCAATAAGGTTACGGTTCTTTTTTTTTATTGAATTAATTCTTTTAATGGGACTTTTCGAACCTGTGTTTTCGATGCTTACCTCAATAATTGAGACTTTGTATCTCAATTCCATGTATAAGTGAGTCAAATTATTCAGATTAGAACATATTTTAATACATTTTGATACGTTTGCTTACAAACATTTGAATGTCTTTCGAACATGTCAGTAATATCTCAATTTTGACCAAAAAACAAAGGAATAAAAAGTATACAAAATGTCCAAACATAATAAATACATATAAAACGTTATCAGCATTTGAAAAATTACAGCTATCAGGGAGAATATAACTATAACTTCTATCGAGGGAGAATAACATACTAAA
Source organism: Heliconius hecalesia formosus (assembly GCA_018249775.1). Taxonomy (NCBI): domain Eukaryota; kingdom Metazoa; phylum Arthropoda; class Insecta; order Lepidoptera; family Nymphalidae; genus Heliconius; species Heliconius hecalesia. The sequence continues at coordinate 2,200 of DWMY01002645.1, forward strand.
GTCAACCCTGTGTAAACTAGTAAAAAATAACGAGAAAATGCGGTCTCAATGTATTGATGGAAAAAGAAAACTCAAACGAATACGAACAGCAGAGTATTCTGAAGTTGGAAGTGTATGTACATGGCTAAAGCAGGTACGGAATAATAACATTCAAATAAACGGAACAATGATCAAAGAGAACGCTCAAGAATTAGCAAGTAAGCTCCATAATGATAATAATAAGGGCAAATTTCGACTTGTGTAAACGGGGGACTCTGTAAATTAGATAATTTTAAACATAATAAACATTATCATTTTAAGCCTGGAGGCCAATTATGAATAATTGGAAAGATTAATGGAAACCCTCAATAATTGGTATACACGTCTTAGTCCTTTGAGATCTTATTGGTTTTTCTTCTTACGCCAACTTTCAAACGCCATGGCAAAACCTGGCGTTGAGTGCCAGCACTCAGCTGGCGAATTAAAAGTTTTATTTGAACAGTATTAATTTGAATTTGTAAAAACAAATGAATGTACAATGCCTAAGTAAAGTATATTGTTTTTTTATAATACACTTATTAGCATAGATAATATATTATAATATTAAAATAACCATCTGACAGTAAAAAGAACGGTTATGGGTAAGATTACCACTAGTAAGAAAATATAGCATATCGTTGAATTCCGTCACTCAAATGGTCAGAAAGTAAGAATGGAGTGTCTCAACACCAGGTTCCCTCTGCCTACCCTGCTGTTACATACGAGCTGTTACATACGAGATTCATAGTGAAGCTGAAAAAAATTAAAGATAAGTGTTAGGATAGAACTTGTTAATTCAGAGTTCCTGCAAGTACGTACCTCCAGGAACTTTTGGTATTTTTGGTAGTCTTGGGACTCTCCAGTCTGATGGAAACCTTCCTATTATAGGTTTAGGTCTCAAGTATAGATTATCATCATTATCATCATCATCATCATCATCAGCTTGTGGAGGAATGATAGGATATGCTGGATAGCTTGGGGGAACATAAGCTGGTTGAGCGTAAGGAATGACTGGTTCTGGGTAAATCGGGGCTGGGATGTATGCAGGTGGTGGGTAGAAAGGTGGATAGGGCTTAGTATAAAATGGTGATCGAGCTATTGATTGTGGTGGATGGACAACTGCTGGTAGCGTTGCTGGTACTATACGGGAATAACCAGGGTTTTGATAACCTACAAAGAAATAAAATAAGATTAGACATCATATAAAATTTAAATGTAACTGGATTTGATCGCTACGCCATACGTTATTATCAAGCTAACTATACGTTATTATCGAGCTAAAATTTACTACAACTTATTTATGTTTTTAACATCTGTGTAGGGAGATTGTTACAAATTTCCACTGCCCAAAGATTATAATAATCATTTGGCAACAGAAAATTATTTAATATTGTTAACACTTCTAAAGAATTCATTTCTTTATTAAATGTTTACAATTTAGGAAGAAAAATAATCTTTAGGGAACGAAATTTAAATCAAGTGAAGACAAATCTTAATGTAGTTCTAGGTAATACAAAAAAAAAATGTTTCACTATTATTAACTAGCCAATTCACTTACCAGAATTATAATTATATGCGTTGCTGGAGCTAGCTGACTGCGCTCTTGAATTAGATGATGACCTCCAATAACCGTTACCATCCTCATCGCTTATTTCACCGTCATATTCATCACTGTTAAAGGCTGATGATTCACCACTGTTGCTAGATCCTGACCAAGACTGTCCGTCATCTAGTAAAATAATAAAAGAAAATATTAAAGGTTATATTTTAATAAATAATTTGAGGATGTCGTGGCGCAGAGGTTTCATAACCCAACGGTTGTGCGTCCGATTACCGCTCGCCGGAATAAAATATCTAATATTTCCTCGTTCTGGTAGCGAGGCAAAGCATCCGCAGAATTCATGAGGATCCCATATAGTCGGAAAACGAAGTGTTAATGGGAACTTAGTGGGAACGTAGGGTCTTAACTCTAAATTTCCAGGTTCCCTCTACTATCACTACTGTGTACGGAATACAGCATGAAGCAAGTTAAAAAAATATAAATATATACAACTAGAGGCTAGTCGTAGCGCAGGGGCACAAAGTGTGACTGTAAAATCGACTAGTTGTGGGTTCGATTCCCACACGAGGAAATGAAATATTTACTTACATTTATGTTTTCATTTTTTCGCTTTGGTGTGCGCGAAGCGCGGCGTTGAGTTACGCCACTCAGCACGCAAAGCCTCCAAAACTCGGCGGAAAGTTGGCAACGATGTTTTTTTTATGGAAAAGGACAAGGCAAACGAGCGTGCGGGTCACCTGATGGTAAGTGATTACCGCCGCCCACGACCCCGTGCAACACGGCCTTTAAGGTGACTTAATTGAGAGTATTCGTTGCCATGATGTATGTTCAGCCGTCGGATGCTTTCTTAATTGATGAAAAGATGTTTGATTACATGAAGGCTTGTAAATTTTCTTGTCTATATTATTTAGTATTTACTGAGCTTCTAAGTCCTATCCTAGTTCTATGAGAAACGTAAAAGTTTATGACGATGAATGGATATTTGTTGCATTACATGAAAAACCACTGAACAGGTTTAGATGAAACTTCAACGGCTTAAAGGGCTTACGGCTATAATTTATTTAAAGATTTTGTATAATTTGGCTACAATACAATAATAATTTTAAGCGAGCAAAATCTCGGGTGGATCACTAGTATATTGTATATAAACGTACCAGAACTGTATTTATAGCTATTGCTGGCACTTGCAGCGTTTGCTTCTGACTCTTGAGTTGATCTCCAGTACGCATTATTGTTTCCGTCATACGATTGCCCGCTGTATTCCTGGTTGCTTGCAACTTGAGCGTTACTATTAGAACCTGCGTAGTAACCTTGGACGTCCGAGTAACCAGGATCAGGTTGATCTTCATTTTCTGTAGAAAGGAAGAATTTGTTAAGAAATTTTGCCCAAAATCCTCATATTTTATGGGCCGGCTTATAGTTTCGTGTCGTCTACATTAGAGCACAACGTAAGTAGCTAAGCCTGATATGGTTCCTTATAATATTATCATATTCTATTATTGTTTCTATATATAAGTATTATTGTTTCTATATATAAGTCTATAATTGTTTTCTTATTTACTTTGGGCAAACTAACTTATGTTAGATCACAATGAGGAGGAATTCTAAACACAATCTTTACTAATATTGTACAGTTGAACAGACTGTTTGGTAGAACGCACTAAACTCAGGAACTATTGTTTCGAATTGACAAATATTTTTTATGTTAGATAGCCCATAAATCGAAAAAGTTACAAAGGCATTTACAATGTGTCGTATACAAGGTGGAAATGTCAGCGCTCCTTTTACGGGAACCGCATATGGGGTAAAATATTTTAAACCAATATCAAAAGAAATTAATCAAGATACCTGAACAGTTTAAACGTAGGATATTTTTTTTCGTCGTGGCGCAGAGGTTTCATAACACAAAGGCTGTGAGTCCGATTACCGCTCGCCGGAATTAAATATTTAATATTTCCTCGCTCTGGTAGCGAGGCAAAGTATCCGCAGAATCCATAAGGATGCCATATACTCGGAAAACGAAGTGTTAATGGGAATTTACTTTTTCTTTTTTTATGGTTTAATCGTCCTGATCGCTACGCCATACGTTATTATCAAGCTAAAATTTACTACAACTTATTAGTTTTTAACATCTGTGTAGGGAGATTGTTACAAATTTACACTGCCCAAAGATTAATTCCTTATAATAATCATTTGGCAACAGAAAATTATTTCATATTGTTACCACTTTTAAATGTTGACACTTTAGAAAGAAAAATAATCTTTAGGAAACAAAATTTAAATCAAGTGAAGACAAATCTTAATGTAGTTCTAGGATATACTAAAAAAATAGTTTCAATATTATTAACTAGGTAATTCACTTACCAGAATTATAATTATATGCGTTGCTGGAGCTAGCTGACTGCGCTCTTGAATTAGATGATGACCTCCAATAACCGTTACCATCCTCATCGTTTATTTCACTGTCATATTCATCATTGTTAAAAGCTGATGATTCACCACTGTTGCTAGATCCTGACCAAGACTGTCCGTTATCTTGTAGAATAATAAAAGAAAATGTTAAAGGTTATATTTTAATAAATAAATTGAGGATATCGTGGCGCAGAGGTTTCTTAATACAAAGGTTATGAGTCCGATTACTGCTCGCCGGAATAAAATATTTAATATTTCCCCGTTCCGGTAGCGAGGCAAAGCATCCGTAGAATTTATGAGGATGCCATATTGTCGGAAAACGAAGTGTTAATGTGAACTTAGGTCTTAACTGTAAGTTCCCAGACTCCCTCTACTAACACTACTTTGAACGCAATATAGCATGAAGTAAGTAAAAAATATAAATATACAACTAGAGGCCAGTCGTGGCGTAGGGGCACAAAGTGTGACTGTAAAATCGACTGGTTGTGGGTTCGATCCCCACACGAGGAAATGAAATATTTACTTACATTTATATTTTCGTTTCTTCGCTCTGGTGTCGAGCAAAAACGCGGCGTTGAGTTACGCCACTCAGCACGCAATGCCTTCAGTACTCGGTGGAAAGTGGGCAACGATGTGTCTTAACATGATACAGCGTGAAGCTGATTTAATTTTTTAGTTTTATTTATATATAACTGGATCTATCTAGTTCTTTTTTGTTATAAGGTGACTTAATTGAGAGCATTCGTTGCCATGATGTATGTTCAGCCGTCGGATGCTTTCTTAATTAATGAAAAGATGTTTGATTACATGAAGGCTTGTAAATTTTCTTGCCTATATTATTTAGTATTTACTGTGCTTCTAAGTCCTATCCTATTTCTATGAGAAACGTAAAAGTTTATGAAGATGAATGGATATTTGTTGCATTACATGAAAAACCACTGAACAGGTTTAGATGAAACTTCAACAGTTTAAAGGGCTTAAACAGCTATAATTTATGTAAAGTTTTTGTATAATTTGGCTACAATACAATAATAATTTTAAGCGAGCAAAATCTCGGGTGGATCACTAGTATATTGTATATAAACGTACCAGAACTGTATTTATAGCTATTGCTGGCACTTGCAGCGTTTGCTTCTGACTCTTGAGTTGATCTCCAGTACGCATTATTGTTTCCGTCATACGATTGCCCGCTGTATTCCTGGTTGCTTGCAACTTGAGCGTTACTATTAGAATTTGCGTAGTAACCTTGGACGTCCGAGTGACCAGGATCAGGTTGATCTTCATCTTCTGTAGAAAGGAGGAATTTGTTAAGAAATTTTGCCCAAAATCCTCATATTTTATGGGCCGGCTTATAGTTTCGTGTCGTCTACATTAGAGCACAACGTAAGTAGCTAAGCCTGATATGGTTCCTTATAATATGATAAGTCTATTATTGTTTCCTTATTTACTTTGGGCAAACTAACTTATGTTAGATCACAATGAAGAGGAATTCTAAACACAATCTATACTAATATTGTACAGTTGAACAGACTGTTTGGTAGAACGCACTAAACTCAGGAACTGTTGTTTCGAATTGACAAATATTTTTTATGTTAGATAGCCCATAAATCGAAAAAATCACAAAGGCATTTACAATGTGTCGTATATAATAGTTAGTTCCATTTGACGAAGCGGGTGAAACCGCAAGCAGAAGCTAGTTTTAAAGTATTCAGGAAAGCTACGTTGCACCATATTGTCTAACTTACCAATCGGAACCAATTTGAGTGTTATGATTGGTTTACCATACTTGTCCAACTCCGATTCCGTGTAGAACTTGTATTCGTTATCGTCATCTGCAACGGTTTGCCGTTTTTAATTGTCTTGGCTCACTAAATACATGTATATTTTTGTTCTTATGTGTGTATCCCAAACAGTGAGCTAGGACGAGTATGAGAATAATTTTGTAAGTCTAAATGTTTTAGACCAAAAGTCCCTAGAACCAGCATCTGGTAATAGTTGTCTCTAACACCAGTTGGGAGCACAAATTGCATCAAGTGAAATTTTGGAATATACAGAAACACACACACACACACACACCTTAGAGTTCCGCCACTGAACATGCAATGCGTCCAGAATTTGGCGGAAAGCCGGGAACAGAGTGTCTTAACAGTAGGGTACATCAGCCTGCCCTGCTGTATGCGGGATACAGCATGAAGTATACAGAATTGTATACTGGATTTAATGCTAGTATCGTCTACTCCTAGAAATCTAACGCATGGGCAACTGGGAGTAGAAGCTATTTCCTATCACGATCTTATATACCTGTCATATAAGATTCGCCCGCCAAAACATAAACCAACAGTCGTGATGCGTAGAAGTGAAGTGAACTTCAACAACGAAATTTTTTTGCAGGATCTGAACCGGCCACTTTGTGATACTGTTCTAAATGCACCGGCAACTGACGAAAAAGTTAGTACAAGCTAAAACATTTCCAGCTCCTTGTCAAGCTACGGAAACGATGTAACAAAGTCTGTAGAGATGCCCAACGAAAACACATACACGAATCAGTATGGAAGTTTCTCGATACTATGAATATTGGGCGACAACGTAAAGCTACACTCGTAAACGACAGAATGGATCTTGATCAACTTAATAAGTATTTTACTACTGTGAACCTCTTAAGCCAGAGCATTAAATCCAGAACTCTCTTGACACTTTTCGCACAACTTTCCTCGTCTTTTACTCCTTTTAATTTCCATCCAGTGACTGTCACTGACATTAGACGGCATATTCTTACCATACAGTCGGACGCAATTGGCGCTGATGGGGTGAGCCGTAAAATGATTCTTATGACATTGAACGTTGTGGTTCCTATAATTTGTCATAATTTCAACAGTTCCCTTTCTACCAATTCCTTTCCTAGGTCTTGGAGATTTGCTTATGTTATCCCTATACCTAAAATTACCAATCCTACATCTTTCACACACTATAGGCCTATTTCTATTCTTCCTTTTCTGACCAAAGTTCTCGAGAGAATTGTACATCAACAATTTTCGCTGTTCCTAGCGAAAAACAATATATTATCATCTTTCCAATCTGGTTACCGACCGGGACACAGCACTGTTACAGCACTTATTAAAGTATGCGATGATATAAGAAGTGGGGTAGACCATCAAGTTATTACCATACTAGCCTTATTAGATTTCTCCAATGCTTTTAACATAATTGATATCGACATACTTTTAGCTTTACATAATTCTATTAATATATCACCAAACGCTATTGAATGGTTTCCTCATACAATCGACTCAGTGCTGGGGTACCTCAGGATGGTGTACTTTCTTCGTAACTTTTTTTCATATTTATAGGCATCTTAATAACTCCATTGCTGACATTATACTTTCATCTTTATGCTGATGACTTGCAGATTTAAACGACAACGGCGGTGGATGATATTGCTAATGCCATACGAGATGTCAATGTTAACTTAAGCATTATTAGTACCTGGAGCAAATCATGTGGTCTGTCGATAAATCCTAGCAAGTCTCAGTTGTGCATCCTCGGTAACACAAAGCAACTCTCCAAAATTGACTTCTCCCTACTTCCTTCCGTAATGCTTGATGATTGCAAGATGAACTCTGGTACTTGTATAAGGAATCCGGGTATTAGGATGGATAGTTCTTTGACATGGGTTCCTCAAATTGCGGAGTTAAGTCGAAAAGCTTTTGCTGCTATTGGGAGGGTAAAGAGATGGAAAAAATTATTGCCGCTTAAAACCAAAATAACGTTAGCTCAATCTCTTTTTTTTCCCATTCTGGATTATGCAGATTCCTGTTACCTAGATTTGTCACAGCAATTACTAAACAAGCTCGAACGTCTCCAAAATGTAATAATAAGGTTCATTTATAATTGACGAAGTATGACCATATTACTCAATATCGAGTTCAACTTAAATGGTTGACCATCAAGCATCGACGCAATTATCTTGCACTTATTCATTTATATTCTATCTTGATCTGCCTTTAATTCCTTCATACCTCAAACAAGAATTTACTTTCCTGGGCTCCCACTCTCAGTCTTTCAATCTCCGTTCAAGATATGACAACGTATTGGAGGTTCCATTATGTCGCACCAAGTGCTACAGTGAGTAAAAACGGTGAAATTATAGAACGAGCTACCAAGGTTCATCAGGCAGTCGACATCTTTAAGCTTTATCTTAAAGAGTATAGAGATAAGAGTATCGCTATAGTCATTGTAAGTAAGTATAATTGTATCTCTATATAAATGTATATATGATATCTATGTATGTATTTATGTATGTATGTATTTATGTATGAATAGTGTATGTATATATTTATATGATATAATAAATAACAAAAATATCTTTATGCAAAGTTATCTGCCAACAATGTACTCTTAATATAAGTTTTTATAAATAAGAAGTTGCCTGTAAAGGATCACTTATAGTGATAAGGCCGCCTTTGCACTGTAAATTTTTATTGAATTTATGTATTATCTTTGTGCATTTAACTGTTTTTGATTTGATTTGATTTGATTTGGAGCTGATAGGTAGATAAACAGACGGTAAAAAGATTCTCACCTGGTATGCCGTATTTCAATAATAGTCCTTTGTCTGAAAAAAATGTGACATATTATGAAATATATATTATTTGACAGAATATTTTATAATATTTTCATAGTTGTGTATCAAATATAATTTTTATAATTATTCTGTTCACAGTTAATCATGAAATAAACGTATGTTCCAAGTGGAATTTGACCAAACTGCAATTAATAATCGAGGGTGTATTTTTGGAGGAATATTTTTTTGCAGCTACACGCTTTACCCCGTAAAAAACCCCGTAAAAGCCAGAAAGGTCCTAGTATCAATAAATTGCCATAATTTCCATATTAAAATTGAATGTGCATTTTTTATTTACTTTTCGATCCTGCTAGAGTGGGGGACGTGAACACAATATTGATGGAGATCTCCTAAACCTATCACATTTACAATAATACTTGATTTCCTTGAAGCATATATTAAAGATATATACATATATTCATATTTCTAATACAGAGACCAGTCGTGGCTTAGGGGCACAAGCTACAGCGACTGTAAATGCGGAAAGTTGTGGGGTCCATTGATTGAAATATAATATAAAGGTATAGGTTTGTCATATTCGTATATAAAAAAATACTTGCTTTTAGGAGCGGCTTGTGCGCTTAAAGCCTGAAATGTAAAAATAAATAGTTAATT
>DWMY01002646.1:0-11425 GCA_018249775.1 Heliconius hecalesia formosus
GAAAAACCACTTAAAACGTTTAAAAATATTTAATTACAAATCGTTTAAACGGTAAGCGTAAAATATAACAACATTTATTTGCTTTTACCTGGTGTATTGCCCCGTGGAAAATATATAAAGAGTTTCAATTCTAGTGGATTACAACAAAACGAGTAATGTGATACAATTTTTTTTTTCAATTCAAACCAATAGTTCCTGAGCTAAAGGCATTCAAGCAAACGAACTTTACAATATAGTTATAGATTTAAACAAAATATTTTATAGTAAGGATAGGCAACCCTATACTTTACTTGGGTGGCAGCCGAGCTGTCTAGCGACAGCGGTATGCGTGCAGTGCGTGTGAACGGAGCACCCTGCTACTACCCCGTTAGATCTTATTTTAAATCTACATTTGCTCATTTTTTTTCTCTACCCTGTCTCTCTTCTCTTCTCTCCTTTATTGTACCTCAAATATTTTAAGGTAGTGTCATATTGATTTTATAATTTTATATTTTTTTCTCAATGTTAGTAGAGATTAGTTTCATTGTGATATGTAGCTTGCTATATATACAGGGAAAGCGTAAAGCTAAAATATATATATATATCTTTTAAATTCTTGTTATTTCCTTTTGATGAGATTGATGAGGCAAGCGTGATGTGTATTTTCATTACTCTATCTCGATCCTCACTTGGGTGGCTGCCGAGCTGTCTAGAGGCAGTATTTTTGTTTTGTATGCCAGCGATGCGTGTGAACGACGTTGCATCGCTTCGAATATTCGTTTGACTACAGACAGACAGAGATAAATTCTTTTATTTTACATATATATATTATTGTTTAAATTTATAAAACCTTGGATTTTACATGAGATAAGTATATATAGTTATATATGATTAAAATGTTTTAGGGTTGCACAACCGTAAGTAGTCACGTATTGAAATTTTTGTTTAAAAAAAAATCTCTTTTGTCTGTTTGTCTGTCCGCGTGACACAGAAATTTATTCCGAAGTTATTAAGATGTTGAAATTTGGTAGGTAGGGCAGGGTAGGCTGAGGGAACCTAGTGTTTTTCGTTAATAACTCCGTTCCCGATTTTCCTAATATACAATATTAAGCGTGAAAATCATCATATTTTACACTTTCACGACAATTTAAAGCCATTTTCAAAGAATAATCAGCTGTAATGATTGAAACAAGAGCAACGTATAACTCACACAATCGCATTGTAATCACTTGTTTGGTTTCTATCATCGATTTCCTTCGCCTTATGCAGTTTTAAATATTCCCTCAATACTGATACGTACATAGTGGTGATATGATGATTTTCAATATTAGTTTTCTATCAGATCAAAATCAGCAGCGCTGCCAGATTTTATCTTGAGGGAAAGCATTTTTATCTCTGGAATTGTTGGTATTTTATTAAAAAAATAAAATAATTGAAAAATAATTCTCAAAGTGAGTGAAATAATTCACAAAAAGCGGTACCATGTTTGTCTCCGTCGGGACAATTACATTTTTGGGTTAAAAATAGGGATGTCACATTCTTGTATATTGTATCTGCTATGACTCCAACGAAACGATTTATTTTACAAGTCCAGGAAAACCTTTAATTACGCCTTCCCCCATCCAATCCATCCAATTTCCCCCAAATTGGATTTTAATCTTGTTACCATTCATATTCAATTGGGTATATCATAACTGCGCTATAACGGTATATAATTTACAAAACCTTAACACTAACTTGCAAAAACCTCACATTTAATACCTAAATAACAGGTACTATGTAAATAAAATGAAAGGTTATATTTATTTATAGCATATATATATATATTGGTACCGGTTTTTATTTGTTTCATTTTATTGATCAAGATTTAGTTTTTTTATTAATTGTACAAATACAATGATTACTTCCTGAATTGAAATAACAAAAAAAATATTGAAATAACAGGTAAATAAAATTATTTGTCATATGATGACTACAGTTATTTTGCACTAAGTAACTAAAAACCTTTACATTTTTCCTATAGAGTGGTAGGCCTCCCAATTCGTATAGAGTGGTAGAACTGTAAGCCACGTTTTCTCTACGAGGGCGAGGAAATGAAAACAATTTAAATATAAACGTTACATACAACATTTTATTAAATGAAAATGATTTAAATGTAAACTTTAAATCGGCCATAGAACCCATAATCATCGCATTTAGCGCCAGACTTTAGCCCACTGCGCCACAACAGCCTCCAGTTACAGATCAGAATACATTAAATGACGTCAGGTAGTAAACATCGTTATACTCCAGAGCTTTTTACATACCGACAAACAAACATGTTGATGTTGTTTAATAAACCTATTTGTTAAATAATATATTGCAGAAAATCGCACTTAACTGACACGCCAATATTGTGACTCACAAATATCTTCACGTTGTATCCCGCATAAAGCGTGATAGGCAAAAGGAACCAAATGTTACTACATTCCGTTTCCAAGCAGAGGCACATCGAGACATTGCGTGTTGAGTGGTAGAACTCAACACTGTGCTTTGTCTTGTTACCAGAGGAAATAAAAAAAAATAATTTCCGAGTGGAAATCGAACCCACAATCATCGATTCTACAATCACATATAATAATTTAAAACCAATTAAATTATTATAAAATTAACCAAAACAACCATCCATCAATACATATTATATCAATACAACTTAAATCATTCTGATACGGCCATATAAAATCTATAAAAGGATAATATAAGACCATACCTCAACAATAAGTGACTATATATAAATACAAGACAGACAGACGGGACGGATCCTCTCATTATAGTCTGTTCTCACGCGAAACGAGATCGCCTGTACTGTAATAACTCTATCACCCATAGCATATGAATCAGGCCCCGGGCGCCGCCGTACAGTTGACCACAAAATTGTTATAGAAGGTTATTTATTTATTTTTTTTACTTTTTTTTGGCTTCGCGTTGTATCCCCCATATAGAAGAATTAACCAAGAAATAACCTAGTGCTTAGACACTCCGTTTGCTATTTTCCGCGAAAGTAGCGAAATTCAACGTCACGCTTTGTCTTATTAACGGTAGAACAACGAAATTAAATTATTTGGTTATACTGAATGGGAATGGAACCCAGAGCAGTCGTATTTATAGTCGAACTCTATGCCGCTGCGCTACGATGGCCTCAATAATATCATTATTCTTAGATATGTACTGGATTTTGAGCAAAAGACAAAGAGGGAGCCTAGTGACTCCCTTCTCATTTATAGTCCATTAAAAAACATTGCATGTTCGTTGACAGAAACAATATTACACCTTCTACAATCTAGTCAAAATGGAAAATTTAATATGTTTACATTGAGTTCCGCCACTCAGCACGCAATGCCTCCAAAACTCGGCGGAAAGTGAGGAACGGAGTGTCTTAACACTAGGTTGCCTCTGCCTACCCTGCTGTGTGCGGGATACAGGGTGAAGCTAATTTTTGATTTATTTATACATATCTTTCGTTATGAGTAAGATTTAAATTTATTTAACTATATCATTCAGTTTCAAAAATTATCACTAAGGAGTGGAGAGTGAGTAATGACTTACGACGACACGTATGTCTATAATATAGCTAAGTAAGCATGTGTTTTATGATATATTTAATAGTTAAATATTTGCTTTAAATACGTGATTCGAATTCTTTTAACTTTTTGCTTTGACCAAATGATACAATTAGATTCAGATAGAATTAGATTTGATTATATTGCTAAAATAATATTTTTTGAAATTTAAATATATGTATATAAAAATTATTACAATATTAACGGATTGTGCCGTGTGATCCCGGCGTAGAATAGGATCATTCTGGTACTGGTTGTGTCGTAAGAGACGACTAAAGTACGTGTGGTAGAGTCACGTCGCCAGCAATGGCAACACGCATGGGCAGACTCGACCGGATCATTACCACCCCCGGTATTTAAAACCGGCGTGAAGTAACTTTATGCCACTGCGTTTCGCATCAGGTAATACCGGACTCCGGCGCCCAACCCACCTTAAAGGCCGGCAACGCAACTGCAGCTCCTTTGGTGTTGCACGGGGTCGTGGGCGGCGGTAGTCACTTACCATCAGGTGACCCGAACGCTCGTTTGCCTTGTCTTTTGTTTAATCCTCTTTTTTTTTCCTTGAAAAAAAAAGAGGATTAAACAAAAAACATTTGTACATGACATTACATGGTAAAACCTGCGCCGGCGCAAGGCTCGCCCGCTAAAACAAACCAAAGCGTCGATCTGATCTCAACGGCCACAGATAATAACGCTGTTGTGTTCCGAACGGATCATGTGTTTCTATTTAATACAAATATATCTATGATGTAAATGCTGGTCTACTTAATGAGTAGTTATGTAACATATCGTTATTTTATATTTTAATAGTTTTATTATTTACGGCAACTATTTAACACATGTGTGTGTGTGGTCTTTTAGACGTAAAATGGTTATTGTCGTGTTTCGCGTTCGAATTTCGAAAAATCTTCTATTAGAGATCACTTACACTAACTAATCTACTTTCTAACCAAACCGCCAAATTAACCTAAATGCCAAATTTGAGCTTTCTAAGTCCAGAAATGGAAGAATTGATAATGGAAGAATTCAGAAATTGAAGAATTGGAATTGACAATGATGATAGATTATTTCTTGAAAATCATATTTAAAATATTGAAATTGACATTACTTAGACACACAACATTATACATACTTATAAAAAAACGTTAAATGAATTTTAGGCCGTTTTCATTTTAGAACAAGGAACTCTAGAAAACAGGTTGAAATATCAGGAAATCTTCCCACACACGTCGCCGATTATTCACATTGTTTATTGCGAATAGGTGAATACGGTTACAGTGCGGTGGTGGTGGTGGTTAACGAGATTATTTTAATACCAGCCTCTCGAAGGAGCCAGGTGGTCTCGGCGATCAGCGATCTGGATTTACACCTTGTACTCGTCCACTTTACTTAATCACCAGCGTGTAGAGTACATTTCGTTGTCTTTTTTTCTTTAAGTAGATTTTTATTTATAGTAATAGCGATTATTGTAATATTTTTTATTTTACTTTAGGTTTTTTTTTTAATGTATACATTTTTTTCATCTTTCTTTTTCACATATATCATGATAGGTAGAGAGAACCTATTGTTAAGAGAAAAGAAACTCCGAATGGGGCTTGAACTCACAACAATTACTATGACAGTTAGACGTTGTACCGTTGTGCAACTATGGTGTCTTTTAAAAAAATAAATTAGTGATAGTAAATTCCATGCTGAATATATCGGAAACTCGAACATTGTTTGAAGTTTTGCCATTTCTTCGAAAATTCCTTTTTAAAATTTTAATTAAAAAAACTAAACTTAATTTCACTTAAATAAAAAAAAATATGTCGAGGCAAAAGGGCGGCGTTGAGTTCCGCCACTCAACACGCAATGCCTCCAGAACTCGGCGAAAGGTGGGGAACGAAGTGTCTTAACACTACGTTCCCTCTGCCTACAGCGTGAAACTGATCTATTTTAATAAAAAATAAAAACAACAACAACAAAAATATTACTAAGATAATATATAATTAACTTAATATTCCAAAACCTCTATCACAAGGTACTCTACATCAGTCGGCTTTATGGGTGTTCCGAGCCGGTCCCAGCTCGGTCCAATCACTCGAACATTGATACAGTAATAGATGCTAATTTATATTCGCCTGTAGCCTGGCGCTACCTGGTGATGACTATAAAGTAGATGAGGTATAAAAAAATATTATTACCTCTTATTGCCGTTATATAGAAATAAACATATCAGTTGGTTCACGCTGTATCCCGCATATAGCAAGGGGGCAAAAGGAACCTAATGTTAGGACGCTCCGATTTCCAATTAAATTTTCAAGACATTGCGTTTTGAGTGGAGGCACTCAACTCTGCGCTTTGTCTTGTTACCAGAGCGAAATGAAAAAAAATATCCCGACTAGAAATCGAATCAACAACTATCGCGATAAGCTATAAACATAAAGAAAATTATTTCTATTTAAAATATATAATTAAACAATAAGGTTAGACATAGAGTAATCGTTAAGAACGATGTTAATCTTAAATCGATTTGCTTTCCGATTATGATAAAGTGATATTGTCCTGTACTTACTTAATGTTTAATGGGCGATTGTAACTTGTAACAGTCGGTATTTCATTTTAAACATTTCCTAACACTGATCGCTAACAAATTTGCATTATTTATCATTTACACATATATTTCTAAAGTTCTGCCACGGATTTGCTGGGATATATAAAACTATTTTCCGTCAACCAATACGCAATGACTATAGGATTCGGCGAAATGTGCGGGACGAATATATATTAAGTTTGCTTTCTTTTCCAAGGAGAACGGGACGAAATAGAAATTTCCCTTTAACATCTTTAAGGCCACACAAATAAAGATGTTTCACTAGTTTTACAATATTAATTTTAGATTAATACATAATGCAGCCATTAATGGAAACAGAGTGCTTAACATTAGGTTCACAGGTTCCTCCTAAATATTTATTAATTAGTAAGCTGTGTAAATATTCTTTAAAATATTTAATCATACAACATTTTTGAAAAAAGAGATTAATAAGGTGAATTTGCTAAGAAGTACGCATATACGTATATGATAATATATCTATATTACCACAGTGTTGAAGCGTGATTGTGGTTTTGTCATTTTAAAGATGCGGTTATTCATTCTTCAAACGTACTTATAATAAATATGCAACACCTTTAGAAGGCCAGAGGATATTTTAAAATCTTAAGCCCGGTTTCCGCAGCGGAGGAGTAATGGGCAGGTAATGTTTGGGCGGAACGGACTCCTTTTAAATAAAATAAGTTAACATTTCAGAGTTTTGTATTTTGTAATTAGTTCCGTTCCCTAAAAGAAAGTTAATTTCAACTCCTTCTGCTCGTTCGGTCTTTTTAGTCCGACTCTTTTCTTGTCGAGTATAACGTAGTCCTTAATGGGTCCGCTCTGCTCGCGGCGGAGACAGGGTTAACAGCAATTATACTTCGTCCACTGGGAGATGATATATAAGAATATATGAAAGAAGATCGTGGTGATCCACTTTTATTAAACTATATTTATTATTTCAAATTATTACAAGCGTTCTACATTTTTCACTTGAAAAGTTTGCACATTTTATTTTGTGCAGCTTTCACAAAATTAACAACCATATTAATTTTAATCGAGTATAATTAAAAAGTAACTGTTCAAGATTCTGGATTTTAAAAATCGATTAAATTATATATTTATATTATCAATGATCATATAAATTACGAGTCATAATTGAATGCAATAAATATGAAAGTCTTGAATTTTATTAATACGGCGCGACTGAGTTGCAAATTTTGCCAACTTTATCGCTTCTATAAATAACCTAAATAGATTTAGGATAAATAAAATCGAATTAATAATTAATCATTCGATTTTTATTCAATATAAATAATGAAGATTAAAAGACACGGAATATAGAGGAGATTTTTTGACATTTAAAAAAAACTGCAACACAGTTCTAAGTTTTAATTAGTTTAACGCTAAATTATTAACTTTATATTTTAATTTTAATTGTTTTAAACTGTAAGCGCAAGAATAAATCTATATCTGATTTCATTCTGCACGTGGACGAATCTTGACTGACACGCTTAAAGGTCACAAAGACAATCCATTTATACACATCCATATATGTATTATTATTGTATATTATGTTAATCTAATTTAGGCTGCAATCGAGGCTGTCGTTGCGCTGTGGCACGACGCGGCGTGTTGACTCTCACGCGAGGAAATGAATCGTTTAATTTTCTTTTGTCTCGCTCTGGTAACAAGACAAACCGCAGCGATGCAGCCAAACGCCCAATGTCTCGAAAATTTAACCAAAGTGGGGGTTGGAATGTCTTAATTAAGCTTCCTCTGCCTACCATACCAAATTCAGAAAATAGCTTTAGTGTTTTCCACTCGCTTCAGATGCATCTAAGCTCAGTGCAAGTGTGCGTTGCGTTGTTGACGCTGGCGCTGGCGGCGGCCGCGCCCCCCTCCACGCACCACGTGGCGCGCCGCTCCTTCTTCAACCTGCAGTGCAAGGGCGTGTACGACGCCGCCATCTTCGCGCGCCTCGACCGCATCTGCGATGACTGCTTCAATCTGTTCAGGGAGCCCCAGCTGTATACTCTGTGCAGGTTAGCTTGATTATGTGGACCTTTTTTATCTGTGACGTTTTCTTAGCTAATGGCAGATAAATGTCAATTTGTGTTTTGTGGCGTTTTTCAGCCATTTTTTTTTGTTTTAATTTTGTGACGTTTTTCAGTCATTTTTAAATTTAGTGTAAGATTGTATTTTTTTTTAATAAATAACAACCTAAATATTTATTCCTTGTGGCACAGGAAAGACTGTTTCACGACAGATTACTTCAAAGGCTGCGTGGAGGTACTACAAGAGACCGACCAACTAGAACTATTCAAGAAGTATATAATACAATTACACGGGGCGGATCCAGGGATTAGGGATTAGGTACCCGATGAGTTTTGTTTTGCCTTCCTTTCACAGTTCACTAGACCGCTAACTGCCTGCATGAAACTTAATTAACAACACTAAAACCTTATTATTTAGTAATACGAGAAATAAATAACTTTAAAAGTATTAGTTACTAATTTAAAACATCGTATTAAATAAATTCTTAAAGGGACGCGTATAATGAGCACTCATGACACCTTTAGATGCACTCAAATTACCTTCCCTAAATAATAAGCATTACAAATTTATAAAACATTTTAATTAATTGGATTTTTTTGCATATCACATAAACTTAGATATATCCACAATGTGCGTGGAATTCAGAATTGAAAGTTTAATATATTACGTGAAGCCAACAATTAGAAAGTATGAGCCTCACATGATTCATATATACTGTAAAACGTACGATATCCTAAGATTAGATATTTTTGTATAATCATATTTGAAATATTTAATACTTCCTGTTTCGGTGTCGTAATTGCTACTTTAAAAAATAGGAAAAAAAAGTATTTTTAGAAAATAACATGGCAGTTAGTTAGTTATAGCTTTTAATCTTCGCGGGTTTCTAATTTTGGATCTATTTTCTTTTCTTATTTGTTTCTTATTCCTTCTGTATTTTTATGATTATTTTCATAATAACTTTAGTCGAACGATTATGTCAAAACGTCTGAAGTGTAAAAGCGGCGTAATCTTTTGACATTTATGTTTTTTTATATTAATAGCTTTGTCACTAACAGCATGCAATGCACTTTGGATTATCTATAAAGAGAATAAAACTAATATGAAGAAATTAGTTAAAAAATTATAGCACTGAAAAAAGATTAAATAGGTTTCATATTGAAACCTTGAAAGTGAAATTTGATAATATTTTTTAAACATTGAAAGATTTTATTTACCATAAGAATAGGATTTTATATTTAATATTTTTTCAGTGACATTTGACTTCTAATCTCAATAATTTTACACTTTTTCAAGTGATCATTTTTTTTTGTTATTAAACATTGTATTTCATTAAGTTCAACCATTATTTTTTGTTTTAAATAGTGCTATTAATTAGAACTTATAAATTTTTCACATGACATAGTAGATCTGTTAACATAATTAATTACATTAAACTTTATTGTATATATTATGGGAAAATAAATTATCTTTTATAAATATCTAAGTGTTGTTTATGATATCGTCCTTTCTATATACATACGTTTAAATTTTTTGTGTAAATTATCTATTTTATAGTATTATTAATATTTTTTGTCCTATATCTAAAGACATACTATCGCTAAAAATCTTTTCTTTTATCTACTTCTCTTATCTATTTATCTGCACAGATATTAAATATATATTAATCTGTGATATTTAATTTTCAGGTCAAAATGTTTCACCTCGCCCTACTTCAAGGGATGCATGGAGTCTTTGTACCTCTACGACGAGGAGGAACAGTTAGATCAAATGATCGACTTCATCGGGAAACGCTAACAGCCAACGCCAGTACATTACGCGCCATTTCTTGACACATGACGCCATCTTGTTACGACTGATTCTTCAAATTTGGCATTAATCTTAGAAATTATATAAAAAATACATTATTTATATGGATATTAGCACAAATTTACTATAATGAACTATATTGATATATTTATTTAAAACAATAAAAAATATGAAGAATCAGCCTAACCCCAAAAATAGACCACAGATAAAACAGAACGTACAAATCCGTATCGACGAGCAGAGAACTGTCAACTGTCAAGTTCCTCCAGATTGACGTCTGCTTTCTATCCTCAACGTATTCTAGTCTTTATCGCGACATAAAATTACTTATGTCTGCAACTAATTGTAATGTAATATTATCGTAATTCGTATAAGTATACAGTTAAGGTCATATATTTAAAGTAAGTTTGGCTGGGAGTGTAATATAAAGGTTAGTTCACCTCCTAGTTATGTTAATACCAGGTCCCGGTGCATTAAACGATCAAAAAAATTTAAAAAAAATCCCAACTGAGATAGCCTATTTGTAAAATTGTGACGCATTCCAAACAGTATTTAGTTTACTTACGCTTTTTATATGAATTCAGTTTTTTTTTTAATTTCGTATTAATATTGGTATTATAGCATAATTAAGCCTTGTAATATAAATGTACCATTATGTAAATCACGACGTGACTTCTAATTAATATATGGTATGGTTCATAGTTTTATTTGGTCGCAGTGTATTTAGTTTACATATGTATCCTTGACCTGACGGTGGGGTACTACCTTTTACCATCCACTTTCAAAATATATCTTTTATTTTTATTAAACAAAATTTGTGCCATTATAGAGTAATGTAAAGCATTTCCCTTTCGATCTAAACCAGCTCCACCGCACACGGTCGAGTCGTAAGCGATTTAATTAGCCCTTAAGTATTTATAAAGAATTATTTTTATATACTTCCGACCTATTTATTTGTTATTATTATTTATTGACGGTATCCTTCCAACCGTTGAGATTACCAGTGATGGGACTCACCAACACATCTGTATTATCTGTATTGTTAAGTTGCGGTTTTTACTTATCGACTGTTGTTAGTTCACAAAGCTCTTCTCTATATCGAATCTCAATTTAATTAGTTTCTTTTAGCGTTTCTTATATTATCAAGCTACTTCCGTTGCGTACGTTGGTTACAGCTACTGTCCTATAATATTTAGAGAAATGGTGCCAATTTTTGTCCCCAATACGATTGTGTAGGTTACGATTTTTAGCGAATGGTTAACGAGATGTAACGTTTTATAGGACTTGTGAAATTATTTTATAAATATTATATTCGAATTAGTAAAACTATTTATCTAATTGTATAAATTTTATATGAAACAGCTAAGAAACGCTACGGGTTCCAAATATATTACAATATGAAAATTTATAT
>DWMY01002647.1:0-11425 GCA_018249775.1 Heliconius hecalesia formosus
TGTACGTAAAGAGCATTTGGTTTTAATAAATGTTTAACATACAAAGTATGAATCAAATCTTTGTCGAAACAAGCTTCGTAGAGAGAATAAAAGCCACCCTCTATTTTGTAGCCAACTCTGAAAAAAAAAAAAAATTGTTTAACTTTCTCGTGGAATACTGACTTTGAAGCAAGGAGATTTATATTTGTAAGTACTTATCTAATATATATAGCTATATTGTAAAACATAAAATTTAAACCTTTAGACTTTTTCTTACCTATATAATGTCTGCCTCTTATAGCAACTCCCGATCTCCTCAGTAGTGAACCAAGGCGGCCCACTGCATTTAATTTCATTGAGATTCCCCACCCACGAGCCTTTGGACGCACGAAATGTGGAATCTTTTACACATTTTACATCCTAGAATATTATTGAGACTATAAATCATTTAACAAACCGCAAAAAACGCGCAAAGTTATATAAAGAAAACAGATAGTTTTCTTTTTTTGTCTTCTTCTAGAATTATGTTACTTTGTTTCCACACTGAAGGATAAAAAGTGAAGGAATAAATGAATATCCTGAGTTATAGAAAGGCAGATTCTTTTTTTTTAGCTTCGCATTGTACCCTGTATCTAGCAAGATTGGCAGAGGGAACCTAATGTTAAGCACTTCGTTCTCAACAGTGCCACACACGGCCCATTTTTCGAGATCCATTGTGTTGAGTGGCGTAACTTAAGACGATGCTTTGTCTTCTTCCCAGAGCGACTAAATGAAAATAACACATTCCTTTAAACGAGAATCAAACCTACAACCGTCGTGGTTATAGTTATATGTTGTGCTGCTGCGCCACCGTGACCTCATGGGATAACGGGTATATGTAAATAAAATAAAATAAATTTAGAAGTAAAAAAAATACATACAAACACATCAAAAGTAGTACTTTCATTTCCCAAAATTATAAACCGCTTATCCCCCGGACACGCCAAGCGCAGTGTCTCCAAGCGCCGCAACAAGATGGCGCCCGTCGCATTTGGCGCCAGAAAATCGTCATTTTTTAAATAAACAGGCGAGGGACTACCAAAGTCATTCTTTAGTGATAAATTACAGCCTGAAAAATAATTCTAAAATTATTATTACTTCTATCATTTTCACGAAACTGGAAGCTGATCATTATTTTATTTCTTTCTTTTTTGGCTTCACGCTATATCCCACATTTAGCAGTGCAGGCGGAGAGAATTTCAAGCATATTCCGAATCTTGAAGTAGTAGAAAGTGCTTAATATATAAATCCATCTTCGCTCTTTACCCAATTTACAAAAGTTGAACTGCCACAGATAGAACCCAGCGCAACGTTTTCTCTAAGAAAGATTTTTTTGAATATTTCCTTCAGTAGAGATGGAACCCACAAATATCGAGTGCTAAATTATTTGCTTAAAAATTGTCTTTATAAGAACGGAGTGTCGTAATACTAGGTTCTCTCTGCCAACCCTATGTGCGGGATACAGTATATTTTTTTATATGATAATAGCCCTGTACTGGTATAATGGAAATAACTACTCGTTGTGTATAACACACGACCCATTGTAAGTTGCCCTAGGTAACCACATAGAATACACCCCGATTAATTTACTATCCAACACAAAAAGAATTTATCTATTTGAACCAGCAGTTTCTGAGATTAGCACGTTTCACCAAACAAACTAGACGTACAGTAAAGTGTTACAGTAAAGAGTGTATAAGAATATATTTAAAAGAAATAACGAGAAATCTCACCAGAATTCACATCAATATATATTAAGAGAAAACACGATACAAAACAACGGTTTCCTCATTATAACAGGGAGCTAATTCACGAGTGGGTATCTGAATAACGGTAATACCGTTATTTACAGAACGGTCGACCAGTCGTGGCTGCTCTGATGTTAGCTGTAGCTGGCTGCGTATATATGATTTTAGGATATTTTCTAACTTTTGATTATTTTCTTTCCGAGCGCGAGCTGTTCAATGTGTAAAAGTTCATATAGTCTAACATCAGGGTGGCCACGACTCGTCGACCTTACTATATTTATTCGACATATTTATAACGCCTGGGGGGGGGGGGGATGATTATAATAAACTTATTTTTATTTAAAACTCTTTTTGTGTTAATGGATTTTAGTTTAGTTTAGTTTAGTTTATACTTTATTGCACACAAAAAAAAAATACACACACAGAAAAGAAATAAATACAAACAAGTATGCAAAGGCGGCCTTATTGCTTCAAGCAATCTCTTACAGGCAACCTTTCAAAACAAAGGACATAAAATATAAAAACAGAAGACTGGAATAACGTTAAGTGCACATAACAAAAAAAGATTTAATATTTTTTTTTGTAAATTAATTAATAAAATTAATTACTAAAGTGGGTAAACAAAAATAATTCATTCCCCTGAGTGGTTTTCGAACCCACAAACACTCCGTTTATGGTCAGAGTCAGATGTAAGTTATATGTATAATCATAATATTTACAAAGATTATATTTTTTAGATTTTCATGACACAATTGTTTCGTGTCTAATTTATTATTCCACGCGATGACAGTAAATTGAGATTAATACTCAAATAACAAATTTTATTTTAAAATAGCTTAATTTTTAAAATATATTTTTAGCTTCACACTGACTCCCGCATATAGCAGAGTAGACAGAGAGAACTTGGGAATCTAGTGCTGCGATACTCCGTTCTCATTATGACTCTTCCACTCTCCGCTTTCCACCGAATTCTGGAAGCATTGTGTGTTGAGTGGCGGAACTCTACGCCGTTCTACCATAACTCAAATAAAAAGATTATTTTTTAATTTTCTCGCAGTGGCGTAGCTAGGCGGGCCCTCATCCACGGCCTCGTGCTTAAAGGGGCCTCGTGAGGCTTTTTAAAATCCCCGAAATATAAACCTAAAACATATCGTCCACACTCTTTACAGACATGCGATTAGCAATGCTCTCTATGAAGCAAATTTAGCTGCAAAAAAATATTATAAATCTTTACTACAGGAATTTAGTAAAGCAAGAAGCCGAAACACATATGTCTGTTATTTAGCAGAGCATTGTTTAGCAGATGAAAAGTAAATCGGTGTTCTCTTCCCATGCAGCTAGTTCTATGGCTCTGGATAGATTTTAAAAATAGTTCTGACGTTTTTACCCCAAAAAAAGTTATTTGAAAAATAAAAAAAACGGTACAAGCTCTACACGCATTGGAATACGTTCAATAGGTCCTGATAGTTTTTAGTAATAGTTCTCTTGATTTCTCATAGAACAAAATAAACATATGTAAAAAAAACCTTCGTTTCCTAAACTGTATAAAATAAGTAGGTATTTAATTAATGTTAAAAGAATATAGCCAAAATACAACAATGGAAATTGCATTTCAATCGATTAAGCCGTTTCTGAAATTCCTTTATGAGGTTAGTGTGCACAAACGCTTATGGGTTCTATTACATTGATAAATTTCAAAAAAATGTTAATTTATAAGATTGATGAAATGCCCCCAATAATAGATTTTCTCAAATATCTTCCTTGTACAGACAACAATCAGTTACAATATTATTATATAATATGTAAAACTTAACGCACTTAAAAAGCAGAAAAACAAAAAAATATGGAATGTACATACTTATTCAATTAAAAAAATCCTTCTTGTACTGTCAAGAAATTTTATCGAAATGAAAATAAAGAAGTCAAAAAAGCCACTCACCAGCATTCACGTATTGAACGTAAATAAACAAAACACATAACAATTTTATTGTATACATTTTCTCTAGACGTGTAAGCGATGCGAATGTTAAGGTATTACTAAATGATATTGTGTTTAATAAATGAATAATACTGGCTCTACAGTCGCGAGGAAAATGGCTTAGCTCATTAAATAATATAAAGGGGACAATTTGTTGTTGTAAGCGTGATGGTTGAGAATACAATTCCCAGTCAAGGGAATATTTATATTTATTTTCATTTTCCTTGCACAGGTGGACAAAGGGCGGTGTTGGGTCCCGCCGCTCAACACGCATTGTTTCGAAAGTCGGAAGTCGGAGCCGGAAAGTTTGCTCTGCCTACTCTGCTATATACGGGATACAGCGTGAAAGAAAAAAAAGGATTAACATAATCTACAGTCGCAAGGAAAATGCTTTGGTTCAAAATAATATAGAGGAAGATTCTACTAATTTATTTAAGGAGATGACGAACATAAATGTCGTCAATACAATTATTGGGGAATAACAATGCTTTACAATGGACGGAAGGTGTGGAAAAAACCCTGCCTTGTAATACACACATGGCCTGTGCCCACCCCAAAATGGTCTGGTGCCCATCCCATGATTTTACTGACAAAAAATTAAAAGTAACGAAAAATGCCCGATAGGGTACTTTCATTCACGATGTCAATGAATGGTGAAATGTGACTAGTGAAATGCATTTTCAATAAAAAATAAATTATTTATTTTCATAAATATTATAAATAACTAGCTATAGTTAATTAACCACAACAACTTTTTATGCTTTTTTAAAAAAAAATTACAACTATCTCGAATTTTAATAACCGTGTGCTATATGAGCTGAATTACATGCAAGCTTATAGCATTGCTTTATTTCCTAAGTCTTTAAAAAACTAAATTCCAACATTCATTCCAACTTTCCAAGTGTCTTTGTTAAAACTCTCTCTCTATCTCATACTGGTCAGCAATCTCCTATTAGCGCAGAGGGTGAAAGCTTTCACAATTCTAAACCCGGTCTGAATGCTAAATCCAAGTGAATTTGAACATGGCTGTATCTAGAGAGATTTTTCAGGGGGTCTGTCTCCCAGTGGCCTTTTTAAAGCGATTATACTTTTATTAAAATTAAGTTAATGCATAATGTAAGAAACGTTTTTAAGGGATCGCAACACTAGACCATTTTAGCAAAACTGGTATTTTTGATACTGACTTTAGATAAATTTCGGTATCCTGATATTTTCGAGATTCTAATAGAGTTAATTATTATTATTGAACATCTTGATATAAAGGATGGAAGCGTCAGCGCTCGTTTTATGGAAGCAACATATATGGTAAAATATTTCAAGCCTATACCTAAAGAAATTAATCAAGATACCTTAACAGTTACACATTAAAAATTATCAATATTTTTCACTAATTAACTAGGTTTTAAAATTACCTTTATTTAGTTATATTATTTATGGAAAACCATTGGCAAACGAACGAACGAGTCACCTGATGGTGATCACCATCTCCCACGAAACTGTGTAACACCAGAAGAGCTACAGGTGCGTTATCAGCCTTTTAGGCGGTGATATACGCGCTTTTTAAAAGTACCCATATAACATATGGCAGGCTTCCATTAACATATAGGATTTATTTTATTACAATATGTTCATAAATCGGTTAATAAGTTATATCTTGACTCAAGATGTTTTTTATTATACAAATTGATAAGCTTTAGCTATCAATTTGTATGACGATAAGATACACTGATTTTTCAAGATTTAGGATCGGGATCGGAGTTTATGCGGGAAAAACTGCGTTCGCCGAGCACGCGTAGTTACTGTCTACCTAAATATTTTTTTTAAGTACAACAAATTTTGGAAGCAAATGCAAATAAATACACAAAACACTTAAATTACTTATGAGGCCGTCGTGGCGCAGCGGCACGAAGTGTGACTATACAACCGACTGGTTGTGGGTTCGATCCTCACTCGAGGAGATGAAATATTTACTTAAATTTATGTTTCCATTTCTTCGCTCTGGCGTCGAGGTTAAGCGTGGCGTTGAGTTCTGCCACTCATCACAGCAACAGCATGCAGAAAGTGGGGAACGGAGTGTCTTAACACTAGGTTTCCTCTGCCTTCCCTGCTGTATGCGGGATACAGCGTGAAGCTGATTTATTTATTTATTTATAGTAAAAAAAAGCACTATCTTCATAATTAGGAAGTCAATAAAATTAATAAATAATATGATATTTAATTTAATTTATGTATTTATTTACGTACTATGTACCCCTCGAATATTACACCGAAAACAACCTGTATTGTTGTAGATCTAATACAATAAAATAATAGTAGTTACATACGAGATATTAAAACAATAGAGTAAAAACAATTCGTAAGATCGTGATGCATGGCCTGTTTAGAATTGAGAAAAGAGAATAGCGACACAAGGACTAGTGAAACAAATTGTAACAGATCGCTGTCTCTACATAGGAAATGTATGAGAAAATATATTATATAAATACATGTATTAATATAATAGAACCCAAAACAATGATTTATAAAATACTTATTTAGAAAACGTATAAAAATTTGAACGCAGCGGGACTCGAACCCGCGCCTCCTGGTACCGACCAGGCGCTCTGACCGCTAAGCCATGCGTTCAACGTTTTCTAAATAAGTATTTTTCTTTCCTAAGTGTGGAATAACACTTTAAAAATGTTTAAAAATGATTTATAAAATTTTTGTCTGTTCGTGTGTGGGTTTGTGCACGCTAAATTCAGAAACGGCTTAACCGATTTAAATGTAGTCACTATATTTATTTTAGCGAACTTCACTTAACAGTGTTTGTTTTAAACATTTTTAAAGTGTTATTCCACATTTAGGAAAGAAAAATACTTATTTAGAAAATGTATAAAAATTTCAACGCTGGTCGGTTTCCAGGAGGCGCGGGTTCGAGTCCCGCTGCGTTCAAATTTTTATACGTTTTCTAAATAAGTAGTGTTTGTTTTACTTTGATTGGTTTATAAATAAAAATATATATCGCTTTCAAGCGGACCAAGTTGCGAGCAGATCGCCCGTACATTATATGTATTTGTGATTAATATTTATGCGATTGACATTGTAAATGTGGAAAACTATAGTCTGTTCATTTATGAGACAATTGAGACAAAATGTAAACAAAGGAATACTGTTTCTCAAACTTTTATGTAACAAAAAGTTACACACAAAGTTACAATTTCTGTTTAATTTGGTCCAATAATTAGAAAGCAAGTTTAAACTTAACAAAACAACAAAAATCAACGATAATATCGAGAAACATTCAAACATCGTATCAACAGGTTGACAGAATAGTAAAAATGGCGGATATATTTTGACCTATAATAAAATAATTAAATGTAAAATGTCCGCAGTACCTGTGCTCTATAATTTATTATAGTAGTTTATTTTTTATAAAAATAAAATGCGTCTAAAGTTTGAGAATAAGTTAGTTTTTAGGTGTTTTTACACATGACTTATTTAAAATTTATTATAAAAATAAAAAAAAGTCTTGGTATTTACCCTATTTATAATAAAGTTAAATGGGGAGAATAAAGATATTTTTAGATTCTAAATTAGATTGTTTCTATGAAATACCCAAAAACTTTTAATTTTTCCTTTATCTGTGCTATAAGATGTTGCTTCGTACCAAATTTCAAGATTCTAAGTTCAAGGGAAGTACCTTGCAAGTTTTGATCCCTTTGCGAGTTTCGAAAAATTGCAGCGTAAACGCAGCCATTATCTTTTGATTGCGTTCCTTTAGAATTTTAATTTTTGCACAGCTCCAAGGAACAGTAGACCTGAGTATTTGATATAATTTTAAATTGATACCTTTGTGAGAATTAAAGTTTATATAGACTTTAGAAAAATAATTTAATTATAAATAATTAGAATAGCAATTTAAGGTTATATATATGGAAAAAGTTATAAAATGTAAAAAAGAGTATCTTACTTAAACTTCACTATTTATAGTGGCCAAATCACAGACAAACGTTAACTACTAACATGGGCGTTAGTTAAATATTCTAAATTTATAAAATATTACTTATGGAAATAATTGTATATGTATTAAATAATAATTATGGAAGGTCACGTAAAAAGCATGAGGACCCCCCGAAGAGCATATGTGATGTATGCAGAGACCGTAGCATTTGGCGCTCCGTTCTCTTCCAAATTAAAGTATTTTTATCATAATAGTGTTAGTAAACTCATGTAAAAGAGGGTAGATGTAGGTGAAAAAAAGCAATGGAATTGTGTCAATCGGGATTTCTTTTCTCGCTATGACAGCCGAACCCCTCGGACGTTTTCACTTTCAACCAAGTGGCTCTGCCTAAGTGCGATACCGAGTGTGCGTGCATTGTAGAGGACGCTCTTGCGTACTCCATTATCGGTGCAGTGACGCGCGCTATTTTTATTTCTCACCCCTTCAGGATACTCATCTAGCCGATATGGACGCGTTTATCCTAACTCTCCCTAAGGAAAATCTCGTCGGTTTTCTTAAGGATTTCAACACGACCGCGTACTATGCACTTGCGACTTTGCACAGTCCATCAAGCTTAACTTTTCCGAGCTACTCGAGAGAGCTAGCCATTTGAACCAGCAACCAGCAGCCGATGCCCGGGTATTCGAGGTAAGACCGCGCCCTCGCCCTTCTGGATCCCGACGATCCAATTACTGCCGCAAACGCCCAGTACATAGGCAGGATTCATTCCTCAGTCTCACGACACACTATCCGCCACCGTAAGAGACCAGTCTTTCAGTCGACCGGTCTTTCAGAGACCAGTCGAGTCAGTCTTCACGAACGTCCATCTCATACTTTTTCTTCAGGGACGAGTTACTCTCGCCTCCCCCGGTGACGCTGTAAAGACCATCCCAGGTCAACAGCAGTATAGACCATTAGAGAATAAAAAACTCAATCGAGGGCAGTTGCTTGTAGGCAACGGCCCTTATTGGAAGATTTAATAAACTTATTGCAATTACGTAGAATCTCTTTCCGAATAATTAAGAAAAATTTAGACGACATGTGTTTTTTTTTTAAAAAGCTCCTAGTAGGTATTGAACCTACAACTGTCCTGTTTACAGTAACACTCTTGTGCCACAGCGCCACGACGCCCTCGACGAAATTAGTAGGTAATTACAATTAATAATCAAAGAATTTGCATATAAATGTTGATTGTTAACTATGTTATTGTAATAGTTATCATTATGACGTAACCATCGCTGGTAATACTTACCTCTCCTTTAACGATAGCCACAATAAGATACGAATCTTAGTACTAAGTTTCTTTGCCTACTCTTGTAAAGAAATCAAACACCTCTTCTTAGCCTTAACAATTCTTTATTCTTATTCAAGTAAATCTCTTATACAATTTCAAAGTCTTAAGTCCAAGGACCTCTCTCTCTGGCTGCAAAAGTCTAAAAACTCCGTATCCAAAATTTCGATCACATCAAGCGTCTTTCATAAATTGACAATTCGTGCTAGTTATGTGTTATATTAATTTCAAATATATGTTTTTAAGCTAGAATTTGATAGCTGATTTTATATCAATTGCAATTGATATAGCAAAATTATTTTTAAGAAAAAAAAAATTGTATTAGGCTTTTATAGAGTAGTTAAAACTGTGGTTTCATTAAAGTGGTGATGACAAAAACACTCTGTATAATTGCATGGAACATGTAAATATTTATTCTGAGTTCATTTTAAATACACCGTGGCGTCATTTCAGCGCATGGAGACTATCGTTTTGTAATCCCCGACGAAAACATCGAGAGAGTTCTTAACCGTAATTCAAGAAAATATTCTTTTATAGTTTTTGTGTCGGGGGTCTATTTATATGATTTCCCGAAAAAGGTAAGAACATAAAATTATACATTTAATGCCAATGATTTTAAACTTTTGTCATCATCATGTCGCAGTAGGACAATCTCTGAGAGTACATCCGATGGCTGTGATTTCGATTTTTATTCGTAGGAGTATAAAAATATGTGGCAAGTACATAACTGATTGTACTAATGTTAAAGCTCTTATTTATAAACCGCTCTCAACTCTGAAATCGTTTTTGAGAGCGATCTTGTATAAAAACGGCATCTTAATATTGCTTTCACCTTGCTATACATAATAATTATTATCTATATGTTATATATAAAAGAACATGTACCTGACTGACTGAGGTAAGACGCACGCACAGCCGTAACCGCTGTGCGTAGAAACGTGAAATTTACACAGATGTTTATTTTCATAATCTGGATAGCCACTAAGAAGGGATTTTGAAAAATTTTAACCCTAAAGGAATGAAATAGGGGTTGTAAGTGTGTATGGATTTTTTTTTTAAATTGGCACCGATTTTTAAATATTTTAAATTCAGACTCTTAAAAATATTTCATTGATTACATGTTTCATGGTTTTTTAGAATTCGGGGTGAATTCTAAAAAACCATGAAACTAAGGGTTCAAATAAGGGGTTGAAAGTTTATATGGAAAAATCTTTAAATCGCCACCGAATTTTATAAAAATTTTAATTCAGACTGTTAAAAATATTTTATTGAACACGTATTTCGTGGTTTTTTTAGAATTCACCCCTAAGGGTGTAAATAAGCGGGCGAAGCCGCGCGCGCCTGCATATAAAATTATTAAGACAGACATATTAAATTATTTATTTTGAATATATTTTTTAAGGGAAATCGAACCCGTAGCTGAGTCATAAGCTAACGACTGTATCAATTTACTTAACGGTACATTTCTTATCAAATTTGTATATAGATAAGATAATATTTTTTGGTAGAAAAATGACTAAGATTGATTATTGTACATCCAAGTGATAAATTGTTAGTTAATTTCTTTTATTTTATTTTTAATTTTTATTTCTGTACTTACTAAAAAATTATAGAGGCCGTGGCAAAGCGGCAACTTGGTGCGCGAAGAACAGTGTCCTGAAGTTGAGTTCCCTCCGAAAACGTAGCTATATACGGGATATAGCTTCAGCTTCACGCTGTATCCCGCTCACAGCAGGGTAGGCAGATGGAACCTAGTGTAAGACACTCCGTTCCCCACTTTCTGCCGAATTCCGGAGGCATTGCGTGTTAAGAACATTGCGTGGCAGAACTTAACGTCGCACTTTGCCTCGACACCAGAGCGGAGAAATAAAAATATAAATATTAAGTAAATATTTCATTTCCTCAATGCTAAAATCTTTACATAAAATAAATTAAAATACTTTTTTCTTAATTTTAGAATCACACCTGAAAGGCTGAAGCGATGTTTTTTTTAACTTAGTTTGTTATTCTCATGAGGTTTCTATAAAAGAAAAATAAAGGAAGATCACAGAAAACAAGGAAATTCAGGAAAATAAATACAATGTTAATTTACTATTGCTCTAAATGGAATTCAATAATTATTATGATTAATTAGTTTAATAAAAAAATTATAGCAAAGTGGCCGCTATACAATAATAATCACGATTATTGTGGGCTTGTTGTCATAATTTTTTTTTCATTACTTTGCTCTGGTAACAAGACAAATTGTGTGTGTTGAACTACTCTACTCAGAATGATCTTGAAAATTGGATGGAAAGTAGGGAATGGAGTGTCTTAACACTATCTTCCCTCTGTCTAACATATACAGTGTGAAACCAAAAAGTATACATCTTTTCTCACAGGGTATCTATTAACTATTAAAATTAGAT
>DWMY01002648.1:0-11422 GCA_018249775.1 Heliconius hecalesia formosus
TCATTAAAAATCTTCATTGCGTTGCAAACATACATTACATGTATATCAAAACACGAACATAGTTCAGTGTGTTAATTAAATATTTTTGTGGTTTAAGCGGGCGAAGCCGCGAGCGGGTCGCTAGTAAAAAATAAAATACAACATTGCGACGTTGTCACAGGTTGTTATATTGTTGTTTTTCTTATAATTTATTTATATAAAACTCACGTTCATGGGCCAAAGACAACGCCCACAGTCGAAGGTAAGATGCAGTATGAGATATTGTGCTCAAAACGAACTCTATAGTGTGTACTGCTTGGTGTATCATCAGTTCACCGAAACTTGTGGTATATTTAGCAACTTCTGCCAATACCTTCTCTTCAGCTCTCTTGCTGGAAGAATCTTTTCGCTGATATCTTCTGAACTGACTTACTTTTTTCTGAAACAATTTTATAATTATAATCGATTTGAAGCCGATGTCACATTGAGAAGTTACAATAATTATATTCATTCTAAGCACTTTTGTCGTACGTATGTAGCTGTGAGCGATGAAAGTACAGGTATAATCACTTATATTAGTAAAAACAGTGGGGAAAGAAAGGTAGATTACTCTGTAACTAGAAAAAACAAACCCCTTTTTTGCCTCTACAAATAATGTGTATTCCACACATATTGCTATAGGATTATAATCTTACCAACGCTTCTTCCTTCTTCTTTTTATAGTCGAAGTGGAGATAAACTGGCGTTCCGAACAACAGTATGGGTACGCAAATGACACCAATCAAAACTAAAATTCGCTGAAATTGTTCCTGTCCATTAAACATATAAGCATCACAATCTTCTTCTACAGGCTTTGTTGTAGACAGCAAAACCATATCGATGAATAAAATGAGAATTAATGGTGAGCATCCCGCCCCTCGCTTCAATTCAACTGTAATAACACGTAAATAAACTTTTTTTATCAGGTACACACTAGTAGTTTCAGTTCAAGGTCACGTAGGCATAGGGAACCTAACCTCCGTTCGCCATTTTCCACTGAATTTGTTACGATTATAACAAACAATAATTTTATAAGACTAACATTTAAATAACTAGTCAAACGAATAGGCACATTTTATAATTTATAAATACAGAAAGCAATATTGAAAATGATGCTCCGCCTGGGACATATTTTATTTCTGGTGAAAAACGAAAAAAAATCTATCATCTCATCACATTTCTTTTTATTTCAAAGTGAAATCAAATATCAGTATTTTATTATATTAATATCCTTAAAATTGAATATGAACATTTACGTATTTAGACACAGTCAGTAAATTTCAGCTTACTTTATACCTATAGGTAATCACAATATCGAGAGAAAACCAACTTGGGCCAACTTAAAAAAAATGCGTTATTAACATTACTAAAATAATAATGAATTATATTAAGTAATTAGGTTTCTTAAGAGATTGCTTATTGTAAGTTGTAAAAAGCGTATAAAAAATTCGACGTAGCTTGACGAGAACGTATGGCTTAGTGGTCAGCGCGCCTGGTTGGTTTCCAGGAGGTTTTGATTCCCACTACGTTCAAATTTATATACGTTTTCTAAATAATTCTAAATAATATTTTTCTTTCCTAAGTAGGGAATAACACTTTTAAATTGTTAAAAATATATACGTACCATATTTTCCACTGAACATGAACCATTTCATGTAAATAAGCACAACTAGCCACATAAAGAGGCACGACAGGAACAGCACTTGAGGTATGAATTGTAAATAAATTGCATAGTACTTTTTAAAATATCTGCAATGAAAAACATTTATTGTGTTAAAAGCTGTCACTTTGCGCATTTAATGTTGGCGGAACTCTTAAAAATATATTTTTACATATATTTTAGGATTCCTTACTTCAATGTTTTTTGCATGTAGATATCAAGCGAAATTAATACCAAATATTCAGGTATATGGACCCTTGAAGCACAGAAAAACAGTCAAGCTTTTAAATCAACGCAATCAAAAGATACGGGTATTTCTGCATCGTTCTTGCTGGATTTTGTATGAAATTCGCCAAATATAGATTTTTATACCTATACTATATTATGAATTTTGGCACAAAGCGAGAATTTACAATACAAATAATGAAAAATATTTGAAAAATGTAAATCTATAAGTATTTTCATACAACAAAATCAATACAAACTTTTTATAATTCATTTCCTACAAAATGAGTGCATGTGCCGTATGCAATGCAAACTTAAGTTTTTCAACTTTTATTAATTATACTTACCACTGACCTACAATCCCGAAATTGGCGCGTCCGACTCGCACTTGACCGGTTTTATTTTTTTTAATTAACAAGCTCTTCCAAACAAGTACGGTGGTCTTACAGTTGAAGAAGCAACTGTCAGCTTAATTTATGTAATATACTGTTAAGTGTTCCGATCATAAAGGGCTGCCGGGCAAGGTCGTGTCAAGAACACAGTAAATGTCAAGGTGCATTCAAACCGAGCGCACAAAATTCACAGGAAATGGATATACTAACTGGATATATTATTTCACGCTGTAATTAAACTAAAATTTGACGATTTTTTAACAAAGAGCAACCGATGAGGAATAAATTTAATATAATTATTATAGTTGTTACTTTACTGTTAGTAACTGGTTGTTATTTGAATATATAATTTACTCCGAAATTAAACCCCAAGCCACATTTTGAAAATAAAATAAAATTAAATTTATACATATATAAAATTAAATTTAATATAATTATTATAGTTGTTACTTTACTGTTAGTAACTGGTTGTTATTTAAATATATAATTTACTCCGAAATTAAACCCCAAGCCACATTTTGAAAATAAAATTTCAAATAATTGGCAAAAATATAATATTTTTAGAAATGTCATATAATTTAAATGCGAAATCAAATATAATAATACAAGCCCATATATTACATCACACACTCAGATGCATTCCCGCTTGGATTTAAAAAAAAATATAGGAATACAAATGAATAGTTTGAACTTTCATACGATATAATTTTGAAAAAAAAAAAAAACACCAACAATACAACATTAAAATCCATCATTGTTTTTCAATCGAAATGAACAAAAAAAAAAGTTTTAAAAACAAATACGTTCTTGTGAACGCTGTAAACAAAACTCCACGCTAGTGATGTCCGCTCGATAGCCGCGGCCGTGTTTTTGACGTCGTGTCACGTTTCCTTTTTTTCAACGTTGACCGCCGGCAGGTGGACAGCGGGCGAGGGAAAGAAGAGAGGTGGTGCTTTGTAAAAAAAAAAACGAAATGCGGGCGAAAAATTCCCGTTAGCAGATTACTACTGACCGGTTTTTTATTGTTTTGATTGTACACACACATTACATTGGTGTGCTCATATTTGTTTAGTAGTATTATTTATTATGAAATATATTTATTAATATTTTTTACTTGTAACACACGAACAACCGTAGCAGCCCGTACTAATCTATAAGAGATATAATATCATATAACATGATGAATATTTCCCGTCTACTTTATTATACTAGTAATTCAGTTAAACCTTAAACGTGTGAAAACAACGCAAGCAATGTAAAAGGTGGTAGCAGTATCGCAAAGTTTTAATATGACATAATAGTTAAAATATTTAAATGATATTTTTAAAAAATCTTACGTGTGGTTAAAAAGACTCAAAACTAGGCCAAACATCATGTGGACGATTCCAATAATAATTGACATTTTCATTTTCAAAGAATTTAAATACATAATTTTATTTTTCGCCAACTGTAAACACATATAAAACAAAGTAAACAATTAAACAAGAAAAAAAACAAATAACTAGGCATATTATTTCTTAATGTAAAAATAATATATAGACGTTTAAGCAGTCCGGTGTAATAGAAATAATAAGATAATATTCAATACCGCCCAAATTGGATCCACGCCAAACACATAAGGAGGATTCGTTTCAAAAACTGGATTTAATGTTATATACTGATAAGTTTCTATTTCTTTTCTTTCATAAGTGTTCTTCCAATATGGTGTCATGAGAATGATAGATTTCGAAAAGAACACGTTGTATAAGAAACCGGTATAAAGTGTGAACAGTCCCATCATTAAAATCACATAACGACCTGTAAACAATAACAACTTAAAATATTCAGTAATTATAAAATATTAAATCAAAATCAAATCAGCTTCACGCTGTATCCCGTATACAGCAGGATAGTCTCCTCTGCCTACCTGCAGGATGCAGCGTGAAGCTTATAAAGAAAAATAGCCGAGCCCTAGCCTAAAGTCATTTTTCTACTTCAAAAACATATTACTATGACCTAAAACATTGTAAATTTATTATGGGATTACCTAAAAGAAAGTAAAACTAGATGTATATGTGATGATGATCAGTACAAAAAAAAACTGCAGATAGAAGGAAACCTAAGATAAATCAAATATTCTTATTCTATTACACCTTTCCGAACGCTTTTGAGACGTCAATTAATATAAAAATGTTATTGTCAGTTCGACGGAAAGTTACCACCGGCTCGAAAGGCAGTTCCGTTCGGAAAAGCTGGCGAGAAATTCTAAAGTTGCTCTTTTCGTATATAGTATTTAATGTATTTTTGTCACAGTACTTTTCTACAAAGTAACGATCGGTGGTAGTTAATTCTTCAAAACAACAAAAAAATAAAAATAAATCAGCTTCACGCTGTATCCCGCACTGCTGTAGGCAGAGGGAACCTAGTGTTAAGACACTCCGTTCCCCACTTTCTGCCGAATTCTGGAGGTATTGTGTGTTAAGTGGCAGAACTCAACGCCGCGCTTTGCCTCGACACCAGTGCGAAGAAATGGAAATATAGACATTAGTAAATATTACATCTCCTCGAGTGGGGATCGAACCTACAACCAGTCGATTTACAGTCACACATTGTGCCGCTGACGCACAAAGTGTGACTGTAAATCGACTAATATTATTTTTTTTATTTATTTTTTTTCAAGTTCATAAGAGCCAAAAGACCATTTTTCTACATATCTTTTATATTGTATGTAACAGAAAAAATCTTCACTGGAGGATTCTTGATTAGAGGCCATCCAGTATAAAAAAGAGCGGCCCTCCACTAAATTTGTGTGTTTAAATGTGTAAGCGAAAGTAAATATTACAACCCTTGACTTGTGTGTGTGTTGGTACAAAAAAGAAATACTTGTGAAATATTCTTTCTACAACTTGTAAGAGTTAATATTAAGCACCACCCACGTGCATTAGCCAATTCTTGTGCTAGTATAGCTTTACAATATCCAAATATTTGTATTCAATAAACATTGTCTGATTACAATAAAATGGTGGGAAAAGGCAAACACTTATGTAAATATGTATAAAAATAGATTAAAAATGTCACAAATTCTCAAATTAAAGTAATATTTCCCGAACCACTAAAAATTGGGTAATGTACATGGGGGTAAAATGGTTAGGTACTCATGGAGCTCCTCTACCCATAGACGATCGTTGATCCATCGACAGCGTTACATCCTGTATAACCTATGCAGTACCGTATCTATACAAGTACATATACAAAGCATGTTTAATATGAAATTGATTATTACCACCAAAGAAAATATTCCAGATTTCATTTTTCGACGTTTTATTCATGTTCTCTTTCTCCACTGACACCATCCAAACAGCGAATGATAATAATATAACGCCGTGACACACATCGCCGAACATCAAAGCAAACAAAAAAGGAAATGTTATAATCGTGTATAAACCTAGAAAAAAATATTCTAATTGAAATATATATGTTTAATTAATATTTTTATAAATTGTTTCAAAACATTATGTATTACAAAATAAATAAACTAAATTATTTGTTCCTCATGTATTATATAATGAAACTGCTTTTAACTTCGATCAACTATAGTTGATGCAGAAGGCAAGGGTTCGATCAACTATAGTTGAACGTTTAGGCTTAGACTTTTAACTATTACTCAGAACCCATAACACTAAGAAGACGACGAAGACTGCGTTGAACATAAATATTTCCTAAAAATCAATAATATTTTAAAAAAGTCAATAAATTGATAAAGGTTACAATAATTTTGGCAATATTTATTGAAATCTATGCGTGTAATTTTTTTGTATAGCTTCTATGAATTAAAGGCCACTTGTGGCGTAGAGGCAGAAGCATGTGATGGTAAGCGCGAAGGGTTGTGGGTTTGATTCCATTCCCTCTCGAGAAAATGAAACATGACTTCAGAATTCGGCGAAAATGGGAAATAAAAATATCTTAATTGGTACGGAGTGTACTTAACACAAGCCTAACTTTATTATTACAATCATGTAAATTTAAATAGTAAACAAAAGCATAGCCACTTTAATAAAATTTTATTTAAATTTTCATTTCTAATGAAACATATATATATGTAGAAGAGTTAAATCACCTGGATTCAGTTCTCTGTACGTGGAGTCACCGTAAGCGTTTATAAGCGCTTGGAAACCTTTTGTAAACTTGTTAGTGCGATGGAAAGTGGGTGGCTCTTCCGCGTCGTCCGACTTCAATACAAAGGATTCAACATTCGATTTCGCTTTGTTCTGAAAAATTTAATACAATTTACATCGCACGAATTACTTTGGATTATTTGAAAATTATGTTTAGTGTTGAAACATTTATTAATATTTTTTATTATTACACACATCAGAAGATTCTGATAGTTAAAAAACCAAGCCAGATCTTCGTTATTGGCAAGGAGTTAAAACCATACTAAGAATCTGGCAAGGAATAATGTGAAAAGGATAAAAAAAATTAAGCGCTATACTTTAACACAAGTTGGGTACCATTTTAAGCACCTACCCAATAACTACCAAAGTAATTACGATCCAAATTTGATATTCCTATCAATAAAATTAGTATCAGTAATTCAAATCCCTGATAGCTAAGTGTATCTGCAGAGAAACTTTCAGTTTTTATTACACAACGAAGGTGTGACTGCTTTTGTCTCTTTCTCTATTATCATTTTGTATATTAAACGTAAGCTAGGCTTTGGTAGGATGATGGATGCTTCTGAATACCGGTACAACATTTAAAAGCGAGATTCATAATATAAATAAACAATAATTATTACCGATACACGAGCCATCATATCTTCAACTGCAGGTAAATCAGAATCTGGTATCCAACATTGTCCAATAAGACATTTTCTTGTTATATCCAAAGTAAACATATTCATCGTATGGTAGATTGCTTTTGACTTTTTTATTTGGACCATCCACGTTTCCCATTGTTTGGCGACTGTACGTAGCGCTTTACATCTGTAGTATTTCATTTTCTGCATAACCTGTAACATTTTCAAGCAAATTTCTCTGTCTCTCAACGGATTCCAATAAAATTGTAACATTATAGAGTTTAAAATAACAGAAAATCCCAGATAACCGGGCGCAACATTTCAAGCATACGATATTAACATTATATAATATAAAAAATACGTCAACTTTCACACGGTATAAATCAAAAAATTTTGACGGCTAACCGTACCAAAAATAATATTAATTAACAAAACTGTCTTTGCAAATTGGCATGTATAATGAAAAATTAAATACTCGAGTTATGAGATGTACATGTAACGTAGCACCTTCAAAATAGAAATAAGCGACGACAAGTGTTATCAGAGGAAAAAAAATCATGATACATAAATCTTTTAATGTATATGAAAAAAAAAAATCATTCTCTACTTTTCGTTTACAAAGGCGGCGTTGAATTCTTTAAAAATTTTGGTGCGCGTAAAAACGGAGTTTATTAATATGGGGCTCCCTCTGCCCTACCTGTATATATGGGACACAACGTGACAAATTAAAAACCTAGGATCAAAAAAAATGATGAATGAATCTAGCTCAAAATTTTAGTACGTCATATTTTGTATTTATACATTAAAGAGAGAAATTTTCTACTATTTCTTTTATCAACATGTAGAATAAGTATAATAGAATCCGTTCGAGGAAATGAAATCTTGAATATTTTTATGTGTTTTACTTTTTCCACTCCAGAAATTGCTGATTTCTAATAGTGGGGGGCGCAGTGTCTTAACACTAGGCTACTACTACTACTAGTACTACAATATGCGGGATACAGCGTGAAGATGAAAAAAGAATCCCTAATTTTTCCTTAGATACTATAATAATTTGAATAAAAAAAAAAAAAATTCAACCGAGCAACGAGAGCCTGTGTCACAATTGTGTACGTTTCTTATAAGTAAGGCGAGTTTTCAGTTCACGTAATTAGTTATTCAGTAAAAGCAGTCCAAAAATCTTTTCCATATTCACTCGTTAAGCAATGAAATGGATATAATCTCTTCGCCTTTTCTTCCTCGACCTACATACATACCGAGAAAATGTATATCTACTATATACGCTTGTTGTATTTTAAAAGAAGCTAATTTACCATAAACTTCTCTAAAGATTCTTTGAAATGCTTACAAAAGAATTAATTCTATATGAAAATTTTATATAAAGGAAATTTGCCGGTGTTTAGTGGAATCATAAAGAAACTTACATACACAAATATGTCTGTATCCGAACCCATTACGTATACGTTTGCTCTTTATATTATTTCTCTTCGTTACTTTTCAAGTGCAAAAAATATATAAATAAAAAGTAATATTACAAAAAATATATAAATATTGATAAAATGTTTCTTAACTCGGAACGGTTTCATTATATCGATAGATTAAAATAAAAATTAAATCAGTTTCACGCTGTATTCCGC
The DNA here is from genome assembly GCA_018249775.1 of Heliconius hecalesia formosus. Taxonomy (NCBI): domain Eukaryota; kingdom Metazoa; phylum Arthropoda; class Insecta; order Lepidoptera; family Nymphalidae; genus Heliconius; species Heliconius hecalesia. Next base: position 8,710 of record DWMY01002648.1, read on the forward strand.
ACACAGCAGAGTGGGCAGAGAGAACCTAGTGTAAAGGCACACCGTTCCCCACTTTCCGGTGAAATCTGGAGGCATTGCGTGTTGAGTGGTGAAACTCAACGCCGCGCTATGCTTCCGACACCAGAGCGAAGAAATGGAAATATTAATTTGAATAAATATTTAATTTCATCGAGTGTGGATCGAACCCACAACCAATTGCGTTTACAGTTACACCCCTGCGCCACCACAACTGGCCTCTACTTTCACATAGATGAAATATCTAAAACACCACGACTAAAAATAATATCATTCCACGTAAAGTGTGACATATTTTCTAGAAAATACGCTACGAAATAAAAATTTACGTAGCTTGTAGTGAAGCGTATTATAATGTAATAACTCAGGTAAAACAATTTACTTGCGTTACAACGTAGTACGGTTGGTCTACTACGTGCTATCGATATACAGGTTATAAAATATCAGAAAAAAATGTTGTAAATACGCAGGTTAAAAACATACACTGTTTATCACTGTATACGAGGTGCTAGATTGCGGTATAGAGATGAAGAAAAAAAAATTTGACATTAAAAAAATTAAATTTAATATAAATTAATTATACTCGTATGTTGGGGAAAAAAGTAGTGTGACACTAGGTTCCAGTTTGCCGTTAAAAGGTTCAGCCAATGTTCTAGACATTGCGTGTTGTGTGGCGAAATTCAACGCCGCGATCTGTCTCGTTGCCAGATCGAGGAAATGGAAATAATTCTTTGCCTCAAGTGGGAATTGAATTGAAAACCGCCGCCGTCTCGCGCGCCTCACTGTCTAAAGCAGCACCGCTAAGCCACGACGACTTGCTTTTTTCTTTCGAGCTTTCTACAAAACATTACTATTATCCTTTACAATTAGATTTTTTTTAAGTTTTACCTTCTCCAAGTCTCCAATTCGCAAGTCCAGCTGCACACTCATGTCCATTCTTTCATCGTAAATTTCGGGACAATTGTAAACATTCACATGGAATCCACTGCACACTTTTTCCAATCGAGCGTAAAGTTGTTCACCTTGACATATAGCTAAGAATGCCACTTTACGGATATCTTGACCCTATAACGATTACAAGATAGTTAAGTTTATCTTCACATATGTGACATGGGAGACATTTTAGAAAATCTTTTATTGAGGGCATTTGTAAAAGTAACCCGTCACTCATCACGCAATGCCAGAATTCGGCGGAAAAGGGGGAACGGAGTGTCTCAACAGTAGGTTCCTCTGTCTACCCTGCTGTGTGCGGGTTTTATTTTAATATATCAAAGTAGTAATATTCAAAATAACTATTTTTAACTGTATAGGCTTATCTCAAAAACTCTATCTGATTAAAACTTAATTTTTACTATTGTATTCTTGTAAGCTTCCCTTAATATTTAGTGTTTACTTCATTTCAAGTTACTTTATAAGAAGAAAAAATAAGTTAGTTATTTTATATGAAAATAATTATTCGAAGCTAGCGTAATAACAAGCTATAGCTTAGTTTGCATGGTTAAACAAGTAGAAAAAAGAAGAAAACAAAAATAAATTGGTAAAAATCAAGAATCAAAAGTCTGATGATGATGAAGACGCAATGATTGCGCTGGACCACCGTTTGACACCTGGATTTGAGGTTTTTCCAAATAATTTGTATTTCTTATTATGTTATATCAAAGTGTTCTAATAGCCTTATGTATGTTAACGTTAAATTTTTATAGAGCTTATAGTATTCCATATTTGAGATACCTATTCCACAATCATTATTTAGTTTCTTTTATTAAAACCTTATTTAGAAGTAATCAATGTAATCAAAAGTTTTCACAAATTAAAGCGCAAATATATGATTGTTAGTGGTTAATACAAACAGATTTTACAACGTTTGTACAAATTATGCCCAAATAACGATGATGGTATTCCATATTTGGTCACTTTCCTCTAATGTTTATAGACCACAAAACTAATTCAGAGTAGTAAATGAATCATTTTGGAGTTTATTTTAAACCAGCGACCTGCTTGCGGCTTCGCCGTCTTGAACTACACTATTATTTATTTACTAATCTGAACGAATTTCTTATTCTGATAACATTATCATTTTCGAGATATATTAATATATTAAAAACTAAAATTTCAAACAATTTAATAAAATTTGTTTAAAAAAATTTGATTGTTTAAAACATTCTAATTTTAACTTTCATTCATAAGCGTAGACAAAGTGCGGCGTTGGGGAGTTTCCGGCTTGCAGCAAAAATTAACCCCAGTTACTTATCACTAGGTTTCCCCAGTGAACACACTACATGATGACAATGCCTCGAAAGTGGGGAACGGAGTGCCTTAACACTAGGTTCCCTCTTCCTAATTTGCTAAATGCGGAATACAGCGTGAAGCTAAGCAAGGCACCGAAAAACGCATATTCAACATATATACAACATAAACTTAAAAATCCCTATTTTTTAAAGATTTATATTTCATTCGCCATGGCACAGATACTAAAATAGAAACTATTAACGTCATCGTAAATTGATATTTACCTGAAGCATCTAATAATTACTTTACGAAGTGCGGTCCTAGCAGTAACAACGTTTTCTCGTGGTTATATATATATATATATATATATATATATATATATATATATATATATATATATATATATATATATATATATATATATATATATATATATATATATATATATATATATATATATATATATATA
>DWMY01002649.1:0-11419 GCA_018249775.1 Heliconius hecalesia formosus
CTGGTGGTGTCGTAAGAGGCGACTAAAGTACGTGTGGTAGAGTCACGTCGCCAGCAATGGCAACACGCATGGGCAGACTCGACCGGATCATTACCACCCCCGGCATTTAAAACCGGCGCGAAGTAGTGGCTTTATGCCACTGCGTTTCGCATCAGGTAATGCCGGGCTCCGGCGCCCAATCCACCTTAAAGGCAGGCAGCGCACCTGTAGCACCTCTGGTGTTGCACGGTGTTGTGGGCGGCGGTGATCACTTACCATCAGGTGACCCGAACGCTCGAAAAGACAAGGCAAACCTTGTCTTTTCCATAAAAAAAAAATACAATATCATAATTATCCTTCCTTCATATTCCTTCTTCTTGACTATTGTGGCGCAGTGGAGTGGTTATTTAATGTAAGAGAAGGTTGTATATTGAAATCTATTGTGTTTTTTAGTCAAACCTAAAATATGATATCTTAAATTATATTTTTAAAGTAGCCATTTACTAGGGGAATCTTAGTATTGAATAACCATCATATGAAAAATAGCTATATTATGAATAAAAAAAAGCAAAGTCGAGTATTTTTTAAACTTCACGCTATATGCTGTATATAGCAGCGTAGGCAGAAGCAATCTAGTGTTAAGACACTTTGTTCCCCACGTAGTGCCCAATTTTCAAGACATTCCCCACGTAGTGCCCAATTTTCAAGACATTGCATGTTTAGTGACCTAGCTCAATGCATTTTTCTTGCTACCAAAGGGAAATAATACTCGTATAATTGATTCATTCTCCCAATTGGAAATCGAATCAACAACCGTCGCGTTTACGGTCGTCAAGCGCTAAGACGTGGGTATCTCGTGTAATTTAATGAATAAAGACTATTTGAAATTAAAACGATATAAATGGATAAAAAACTATACTACAACTTCAAAATGACCAGCTATCATTACAAGGCGATGTACAAACATATGAATAAATTTTTACGACTTGTAACAATGTGACTGACATTTTGTTTAAATTTATTTCTTCATCGCAGGCGTTGGTGACTTTTGCTTCTTATATAACTTGTTTTTTTTTTTTTAAAAAATTCCAGTTGTTTGTTTGTTGTCATTGTGGCAGAGTGCATGTAATTAATGTACGTGTAATATACATAAGTGAGAAAATTGACATCTTTCAAGATAATTTTAAAAGTAACAAAATGTCTATTTATCATTAAATATAATTTTAAAATCATCGGTTACATTTTTTATATTTCGACGATCAAGTCATAGAGTCTTTTAATTAAATATAAAATACTATAATATATTTTTTTACAAATAGTTCAAAGCATGTAAGTTATTTGTATATGCTAATAAATCTCCTTTGTTAAAATTGTTTTGTGGTTACCAATTCAAAACTAGTTTGGAGCGGTTTGAAAAATTAAATTTTGTTGTAAACTGAATGTGAAATAATGTTTTTGATAAGGATAAAGATAACGCTTATGCAATTATAAAATAATATTAATATATTGTAAAAGATACATCACTTTTTTAAAGCTGTCAAGTCAATGCTTTATCTAAACTAATAAAACAAAAAACTAGACGACGTAATCTGCGATAAAATTTTATCTATATAAATTAAAAAATTAAAAAAATTAAATTAGCTTCACGCTTTATCCCGCACACAGCAGGGTAGGCAGAGGGAACCTAGTGTTAAGACACTCCGTTCCCCACTTTCTGCCGAATTCTGGAGGCATTGCGTGTTGAGTGGCAGAACTCAACGCCGCCCTTAACCTCGACACTAGAGCGAAGAAATGGAAATATAAATTTAAGTAAATATTTCATCTCCTCGAGTGGGGATCGAACCCACAACCAGTCGGTTTTGCAGTCACACCCCGTGCCGCTGCGCCACGACCGGCCTCAATCTATATCAATACTTATAATAAAATCGTAACGAATCGGTGTCTGTACATTAAAGACATATAAGAAAAAATGTAATTGGTGGCTTTGATAACGTAATAAAACCAAAAACAATAATTTTTAATTTCTTTAAAGATATCTACAAAATTGCTATAAATGTTTTATTGAATAAGCTGAAAATTTACTTTTCAATATAGGTAGGTTTTTAAAACGATATTATTATTAGTCAATTAATAATTAGGTATTTACTGCGGACGAAGCCACGAGCACGTCGCTAGTTCTAAATATATTTAAAATTTCAGTTATCAACATACTGATATTGTAAAGTAAGAATTTATCTCACGCAAGATGATGTGATAATTCATTCAATAATATAGAGAGTTCAAGGGTTCAATAACTGAAGAGGATGATAAAATTAGAGTAACAAATTAGAGATTAAATTTGTCAGAGTATTTAACCAGATATTCATGAAATATTTGAATAGTTAACAAAACTTTAAATTAAGTATACTTGTTAAAACAAGGATTATTTCGACAAAAAACTTACACCATGTCTTCATTAATTTGGTAGAAAACGATCGAGATACGAGATAAGCGCGTACAATCCATCATTCCTGAATACAATTGTCAATTATTAAAGAAGTTCGCTAAGGGCGTCCAGCGCAATGTGCTGTTAATGTACTGATTATGGACTTATCAACCTTTTACAGCCAAAAACAGAGTAAATTTATTTTGCTATGTGTTTCAAAATAATAAAACTAATAGATTTCAGGATTCGGCGGATAGTAAGGAACGGTAGTGTCTTATCACTAGATTTCTAGCTTCTTTATGTCTGCTACAGCGTGAAGCTAAGAAAAATATCATAATAGTGAAGTATACTTTCACTTAATTTGTAACATTGCTAATGCACCAAGTCTTGTGAGTAGAGGTATTACTGAGGTACATCTGACCAATCCAAGAATATAAATAAATAAAAATAGTCTATTTTAGATATAATAAGGTTTTTAGCTATGATCGTGTTCATTAAGACATTTCATCAGCACCATGCGGTAAAGGCCTTACCACCACACCTGTCTTTGAACTAACGTAAGCCTCGCCGTCGTTGATTGATAAACTTTTTCTGATTGTTTTAAGTATAATTTATTAATTTATAAATAAATAATGTACGTAACAGAACTGCAAAATTGATCTTTTGTTGCGATGAAACGGTGTTGAATGTTTAACTTGGCATCTGATAAAATACCAGCTTTATAATTAATGTTGGTAATTTTAATTATTCTTAGCGTATTTAATTATAAGTGTAATTGGATGAAGTAGCAGGTTCACATCCGGGATTGATTGATAATATTCCTCATTATATATTAATTAGAAGCATTTTATGTGTATAACGTAAATGAATACGCGACTTCATTTGAATATTAGTTTTCAGTCACACACGCTATTTTAAAATCAATTAAATAACTTAGATTGAAAGATTAATACAATAAATTTTGTGTCGATAATCTTAAAGGTAATTGTATAATTTAGGTATGGTTAGTATGTTCTATCAATTTGATATTGTCAACATAATATAATAATACCAATAGCCTACCAATATATAATTCCTTTCTTCTATTTTGTTGTTACTCAATACTCAATAAAAATAATTTTCTCTTATATTTTACAATTTATAATATACGAAAAATTATTTAAAAAAAATTGTTAAAATGAAACAATTATTTTAATAAACATTTGGTTAAACTTCCATAAAAATATAATTAAATACTGAATCAGTGAAGAACACAGACTGGGTAAAAAAAAGTTTTGTGATTTTTTGTCAGTTTTACAGGTACATACCTAATACCGTATAAAGAAAGACAGGAGTAAATGACGAAACTCATTGCCGCACATTCCCTTTCAGAAAAGACAGAAAAAGAAGAGGAACAGAATTTTTCTAATAATTTCCCCGAATTGAAACAGATCACCTAACCATCGTTTACAATCAAAAGTTGAATGTAATCGAGACCAGAATTAATTATAATACAAATACTGCCCCAATGCGCTACAATGGATGTAATTTTTAAAATACCAAAAAGTCAAATATTAAATAATGTTAATTATAAGTTGAATGTAATCGAGACCAGAATTAATTATAATACAACTTATTATCACATCTTATATTAGATAACACTATGGCTAGCATTACACGTAGATAAAAGTAACATGCTAATAAAAACCTGTGATAGATCTGAGCTGTCATTTTCAAATACGCAAAAAATATAAAAATGAGACAAAATAGATATATAATCATTTATAATTTAACAGCCTTTATCTGTAACTGGTTCTCTTTAGTCGAAATAAGTAAGAAAACTAACTATTTACATCTCAATACGTGATATAATATAGCATATAGCCTTCCTAGATAAATAAACTGTCATAATGACGAAAATATTTTTTAAATTACCAGCAGTTCCTAAGGTTAACGCGCTTAATCCAACATGTTCAAAGTATACAAACATACATAGCTGGTCTAGCCTTCCTAGTAAAATAGACTATCACACAAAAATATTTTTCCAATTACCATCAGTTCTTGAGATCAACGGGCTGAATCAAACAAACGTATACATATACAGCTAACTTGTCTATACTTATTATCCGATAGATTTTACTTTCACGCTATATATACCAAAAAATTGCTTTTTAACGGATATTCGTAAAAAAAACACAAGGTGTACTGCGCGCACGCACCTGCGCCCAGCACTATTGTATGGTTATGTTCAAATTTATTATAACAGGTGTATTAGTTATTCTAACAGCCATTGATAATTAAGCGTTTGTATTGTGAAAGATATAGAATAGATTCACTAATCGTAAATAACTTTAAGTTGTTAACTCTGATTAAAAATAGAGGTAAGAAAAAGCGTAACGATGAGTTCTACCATTTAATGCTATTTGTTTAAAAAAATAGGTTAAAGGTGGGGAACGGAGTGTCTTAGGTTCCCTCTGTCTACCCAGTTAGATGAGGGATAAAGCGTAAAGCTAAACATTAATGGTAAAATACTAGAGATTATTTTCATAATTCCGACTTCTTTTTAAAAAAAGGATAGGGTCCTTCTCGGGGTTTCTTTTTAAAAAAAGGATTTCTATACATACATATTTATATTTGTTGATATCCTTGTCATCTTTTAGCCAGATTTTAAAAAAATATTTTAATATTTTTGATGAAAATATAACGAATTTTAAATATTAAATAAGTATATGAGTATGTATAATTATTAAATTTTCTTTACTCCGAAGTAAATTAAATATTATCTTCTACAAATCTAGTTTTTATTTTAGTTTGTGCATATAAGTCAGTTTAATTTTTTTTATAATATTTTTTTGATATGCTTGGATTACTATGTACTGCACTGGACTAGGGTCGCTAATACATATGTCAGTCACGTCAAGTGCCATCCATTTTATAAGGTATTTGTTTTTTTTTAAATATCACCAAGCAAATGTCAGTGCAGTTTACGATATAACAGTTTATCATTACCAAGTATCATGACCGTTTCTTTACTTAGTTCTATTTAAAAATGTTGTAAAAACTAAACAAAAAAAACCTATAATTCTCTTTTACACCATGTATTTCATGTTTTGATATATAATAAGTGATGAATAAATTACTAGAAATAGAATTAATATAAACATGATATTGAAGAAAAGCCAGTCGTGGCGCAGGGGACAGGCGTGTAACTGTAAACACGACAGGTTGTGGATTCGATTATCATTCGAGGAAGTGAATTATTTAAAATTTTCATTTCTCTAGTGTCGAGGCAATGAATCCAGAATTCGGAAGATAATGGAGAACGGAACTTAACACTAGGTTCCCACTGCCTATCACACTGTGTGTGGGATGCAGCGTGAACGTGTTTCTTGTTATTAGCTCACGCCTGTTTTTTTGGTAAATTGTTAGTAAAATGTGTAAACATATTTAATAAATTCACAGTTTTTATATTATATATCAACATTATTCAACTAACATGTTTACAATATTGTATTTTTTATTGCTTTTATAACTTCACGCTGTATCATGCACATAGCAGAGAATGCCTCTGCCTACTCTTAATACCAGGTTCCTAGGTTCCCATTGGAACTCTCTACGCTGTATCATGCACATAGCAGAGAATGCCTCTGCCTACTCTTAATACCTGGTTCCCATTGGAAACGGAGTGTCTTACTAGTAGTAAGACACTCCGTTTCCATTGAGACACTTCCGTTTCCCACTTACTGCAAAATTCTCGATGCATTGCGTGCTGGATGGCGGAACTCAACGCCACAGTTTGTCTTATTAAAAGAACAAGGAAATTAAAATATTAATAATAATACATTTCACGCTGTATCCCGCACACAGCAGGGTAGGCAAAGGAAACCTAGTGTTAAGACACTCCATTCCTCACAAGCCGTTGAATTCTGGAGGCATTGCGTGTTGAGAGGCGGAATTCAACGCCACGCTTTTGCATCGACACCAGAGCGAAGAGATGGAAATATAAATTTAAATAAAAATTTCATCTCCTCGAGTGCGAATCGAACCCACAACCATCTCGTTTACACTTACACGTTGCCACTGTGCCACAACGGCTTCAATATAACATAATAAACATAATTTCCTGTAATATGAAATGTCAAAGGTAATAGGTACCTGTAATTATAACCCTACGTTTGGGATAAACGAGTGGCTATGGCATACTTCGAACAAACCATTAAGATGTACGTGTTTAAGCTTCCTAAGACATTTGAACGTATAGCGTAGGTGTTTTAGGGAGACACTGTACACGGTGTATCCTATATATTTTTAGCTTCAAGCTATATCTGGAAGGCAGAAGGAACCTGGGAACCTAATGTCTATACTCTGTTTCCATTTAGGCACTTCTGTTCTCCACTTTCCGATGAATTCGGGAGGCATTGCGTATTCAGTTATGGAACTTAACGCCGCGCTTTGCCTCTTTACCAAAGCCAAAAAAAGTAAAATACTAAATCTAAACTTTTATGCTTGTTAAAGCTTTAAATTTTTATTATTATGTCCTCATTAAATATTGTTACTTTGTTGAAACGTGTAGATATAACATACAACGCCTAAGACCAAAATATTGTATGACTAAAAAGTAGTTGTTTTTGTCTACGTTAATTGTATATTAGTATCATAAAATATGCATTATATTTTAATGTTATAAGCATATGCAGAATTTTTGTAGCGTCACGCTGTATTCTACTAGCACACACTCTACTCTGCGGTAGGCATAGTGCGTTAAATAGTGTTAAGACACTCCGTTCTTGATTTTTCACCGAATTCCGGTAGCTTGACTAGCCTCAATCTGTGGCCTCTTCTGGTAATTCTGTTTAAAAATATTTAAAGGATGTAAATATGTGTAAATAAAATAATTTGAATTTCATGCAAGACTATAACTTATAAAACAATACATAATAAAATTATACAACACAAGCAATATAAGCTTTTTTTTTTTAAATGTTATATAGAGAACAATTAACATTATTAATAATAATACATTCGACAATAAAGTTACAGTCATGTTTCTAAAGATATAAGACATTTCACAGTGTAGCACATCTTTATTGTTCTTAGGTAACATTAGAGTTTAACTGTACTTACCCGTAATCTATAATTAGCGTGCAGCCTAACACACCCCAGTACATGTTACAATCGCCATTAAGAAATATTGATAAAATTAACAGAATTATTAAACATATTGTTATGCACTTTACTATTTTAGTTGATTTCAAGTAAATAATATAAATATATTAAAGAAATCTTTTTTTAAAATTTCGACACTATATTTTAAATTTGTATATAATTTAGAGCATGAAAATTTGGTCCATTTTGACGCTAAAAGTACAGAAAGGTACAGTCATATGCCGCGAAGATTTAGATAAATCTTCGCAGCATATGACTGTACCTTATAAGTTATCAAAATAAAATATTAAAAGCCAATTTACAACATTTTATATAAATATAATTTATATATAATGTTGTAAATTGGCTTTTAATAACAATAATTTTAAGCGGACGAAGCCGCGTTTGGGTCTCTACCATACAATTGTCAACACGGATTCAAATGCTAGAACTATTTATGTAATTTTCTCACTATATAGAATATACCTTTTCTTTCAAGTACAATGGCTTCGTAAGCAGATATATTCTTTAGAGGTTACTCTTAAAAGTGCGACGATGACTTGCTTTTTTTGAAGCCGGTGAAAAAATATTTGCCAATCAGAAATGTGTATAAACAATAAGCAAAACTATATTTAATATAAGACAAAATGAGGAACCTTTCATATATGAAATATTGTAATAGCTACTTAGTTAAGAAATAACTGATTAGGCCGTGTGACTACACGCGCGTCGGCGAGTCAGGGCGGAGTCGCAGAATTAATTGCTTGAACACACGCTTCCCTAACACCAATACAAATTTAGTATAATATACCTTGTTATAATAAAAATGTATTTTATTGTGAAAATATAATATACATGGTCTATAGTTTAAGACTTATTTTTAAAAGTTTTACGATTTACGTGTTGTAGCGTGCTGCTTTGTTTGTGTAAAAAATTAAAAGGTTTCGTTCACATTGGCATTTCAGCTTCACGCTATGTCCCGCGCACATTGTATGGAAGGTAGAGGGTACCTGGAAATCTACTGTTGAAAAATTCTATTCCTAGTTCCTATTGAGATGTTTCCGTTCCCACAGAAATTTCAAATCTTCTCTGTGCTTCCCAAAGAACGTACATGCCAAATGTAGTTTCGGATAGATATAGATAAATATAAGGCCGTTTGAACTTTTCACCACAATAACATTCAGGAGAAATCTAACCATGTCCAATATGTATTAAAAAAATCAGAGGGTGGAGTGTATCAAAATTAGGAACTGGTGGTAAATTGCGTGTAACATCTTTTTTTAGGGTTCCGTACCTTTTAACGGAAATAGGAACCCTTAGAAGATCACTTTGTTGTGCGTCCGTCTGTTTGTCTATCTGTCTGTCCAGAGACTTTATCTCAGGAACCCTTGGAGACATCGAGTTGAAAGTCAAACCATATAGGTATCTGGATCTACGGCTCCATGATTTCCTGAAAAATACTTATTTCTACATTTATTAAAAAAATATATGTGGTCGTTTATATAGTAACAAAAGCGTATTTCGACACTATAAGGGGAATCAAAGCTAGCATCAACAGGTAGTACTGGTTCAGGAAAAAATCTGAAACCTATACATTTGTGGTCAAATCCTAAAAAATCCTTTTTTTCTTTTCAGCTTCTCGCTGTATTCCGCTTATAACAGCAATGCATAATGACATTCAGAAGAAATATAAACTTGGCTAGGTTAGAGTTCATCTGAATGTAAAAAAAAAATCAGAGATTGAAATGTCTTAACATTATGAGCCGGTGGTAAAATACTTGACGTACAAAAAAATAATTGAAAACTATTAAAATGAAAATTATATATTTTTTTAAGCTTCACGCTGTTTCCCGCTTATAGCAGTGTAGGCGGTGGGAATCTAGTGTTAATACACTCCTTTTCCTATTTGTCTACCCTACTACATTATATTCTATATTATTAAAGATTTTTATTTTAAAAATATACTGAAAGATAAGAAGAACAACAGAAAAACTTATCACTAGGTTCTACTTTTCATTAATTATCAGTTTTACGAAATATTTTACTGTTATATTTTAAGTGGACACATAGGATTTGTTTATAGAACCATAATGTTTATGCATGTTTAGCTTTCAGCCATAAATTGATGCACAGAGTAGTGTATCAATATATACTACATATTCAATTTAAAAGTATATTTTAAATCAAAATAAAATAATAAAGTATATTTTATATAGATTTTATATCTTTAGTAATTTTTAAATAAGCCCTTATATTTTTGAAATTGACTTATTGTGCTGTTAATGTTACTGTTATTTCAAAATGTCTAAACACATTTTTTTTTCTAAATTTTGAAAAAAAAAACAATGTTGTCTAAGAATCCAAATTCATAATTTGATATAATTTTTTATATATTTATTTTTATGTACGTATATGCGTTATACAAAAAAACACAATAATTTTAAGAATTTTTTTTTTCTATTCTCTGGGGAAAAGTAATTTCATTTTCTAATACAAAGGGCAACATTGTATTCCGCCACTGAGCCCGCCAAAAGTCAACTTAATGTAAACTAAGTTCCCTTTGCCCACCCTCGTATATGCGGGATGCTGCGGGAAACGAAAAATTACTTACAACTTTTACAAATTTACAACCACAATAATATAAGTTTATAAATGTAATAAAATCTTAATAATAAATATAATGCCCCGTATGTAGGTAGGAAACACACTACACATACACAACACAAACACCGTCGTCGACGGAATCGACGACGAAGTCCAGTGTATTCCACGGCTCGGCCGCGTCTCGGCGCGGTCGGGCCCAGCGGTTAGGGACCGTTAGCTCCCTTAGATTAGTCTAATTATTTGCCCCCAGTCGTGGCTTCACGTCACGGCTGGCTTTGCTTAGCATAGGGAAATTCCCAGCCCGTTCGACGGTTGTAAGCCGAGGTTCGAGCCCTGCAGAGGGCGCCCTTACAATCGTCGACTTCTCTCAAGCAGCCAGGTAGTGCCTGCATTTCTTCCCTACCCACCCGGAGTCGCTGTAAAGGCCAACAGGGCTAACAGCAATAACCTCAAGTTCGTAAAAAAATAATAAATAATAATTAATAAACAGACACGTTTCGTTAATCTAAACAATACATTCGCCTGTGTCATACAAACTATAAATACGACGACCTTAGACCCACGATTATGAAGTGCCAAGCGACCTTCCTGGAGCTAGCTAACAACACTTTAAATAATACCTGCTATCATAAAGATATTTCTTAGAAAAGGTATTTAGATATCTGTGAATACAATAGGTATATATAAGACGGAACCTAAAGTTACCGATTTTTTTTAAATAATTTCTTTTCGTAGCTGTATAAGTATCTGAGGCAAAATTACAATCTAACCATAAATTAGTTCATGGGCTCTCATATCCTGCGACCTCCAACCATCACGTCCTTGGGCTGAAAGGGTCTCAACCAGAGACAGATAGCAAGGCAATTCCTTTCGATTCACGCAATGTTGTATTTTATGTTACCACAGCACTACACTAACTTTTAAGGGTTTATCTTATATTTTTAGTTCATTTCAAACAAACAGAATGCAAACTCAAGTCAACTTTTATAAGTTGTACTTCCTGTTGACCTACAATCTTGAAATTGGTGCGGAAGCCTCGATGTGCCAGTCCGACTCGCACGTCACCGTTTTTATCGTTTCGTTATCATTTAGACGTTAAGCTTACTAGACAAAATTTTACAAAGAGAAGATCTGGACAAATCCGACTCATATTTTTATACAATCTATATATATAAAAGGACTTGTGCTGACTGACTGAGGTAAGACGCACGTAGAGCCGTAACCGCTGATGGTAGAAACGTGAAATTTGGACAGATGTTTATTTTCATATTCTGGACATCCACTAAG
>DWMY01002650.1:0-11417 GCA_018249775.1 Heliconius hecalesia formosus
TTTTGTTTGAAAAAAAAACTTTTTCATTTTTGGGAATTTATTTTTTTCTGAATTATATTAAGCTTTTATAGAGTAGTTAAAACTGTGGTTTCATTTAATGTGGTGCTGACACGTCCACCCTGTATATTAAATTTTTCATATATACACCAGCTTAACTAACCTGACCAGATCGTAGGGTGCCATCTGCAAGTCTGAGTTGGACAATCTCAGAGAACTTGGGGAACTTCACCTCATCTAAGATTACCAGCGGCCCATTTACTCCGGATACTGTCTTGTAAGCTGTTTAGGAATACACACTTATTTTATTTATGTTATAACAAAGACATTAATTTTAAATATAAAAATTAGCAGTTTCTGCAGACATTTTCCTGTCTAGAAAATAAGTTATGTAGTTATATGATTTTATACATTATTCCCAATAACTACATTGCAATCTACCAGGTCCATATATATTTTCAATTATATTACTTATAATATCCAATATAATATCATCAAGGTATTTTAGTTAAGTATAGATACAACATTTTGGAGGAGCAGTGACAAACACACATACAGACTAATTCTAAATATAAAATATTACAAATTTGTCATAACATAACATTTTATTTTAAATAAACAGTAAAAAACTGTACCAGCTACTAAGCAGAAAGTCTGCATTACAAAATGTACATGAGATAAGTCATGTGATCCTAATAAGAAAAAGTAGCATTTTATTGGGTGCGACTTCTTGATATAATTTTACATACTAAATAGAATTCTAAAACATATATTCATTGAAAATACTTTATATTAGAAATAATTCTATCAAGTCGTAAATAAACTATATAGAAAAATATAATTTTCTATAGTTATATAAAGTTTTGAAAAGTAAATCATCTAGGCCATTAAAGTAATGAGGCAAATTGGATGCAGTGTTAGAAAACTTGATCATTAACAAATCAGCTGATATATCTAGAAATATTCCATGATAAAAAAGGAACAAATTGAATTTGTGTCATTACGAGATATCTGACGGCGCAGTCGGTAACAGTCAATTTGGAAGGAACCATATATACTTTTATCAAAAAAGTGCTTAAAAATGCTTCAAAAAGATTTAGAACCGAAAAATCTAAATCGAACAAGAGAAATAGACAAAACAAAACATCAAAACGAGCTGATGGCAAAATCGATAATTTGACATCGCTGTCTTGCCAAGTAAATGTTCTATACGTACTTATATTACATTACAAATTTGATAATCCACTTACTAAGACGGGGTTGCGAGATGAAATCCCTGGATACAACCAGGGCATGTTCTTTATTCGCCTCGGTAGCGGATAGAGATCTTGCCATGTTTCAGTTTTCTTTTGGCAGGCCGCTCAATAAAACACTAAACTGCGCTGCCTCCTCGCCCGAAAACTGACGAATAGACGTTTTGTCTATGCCACTTCACGTGCTGTCACGTGACCTATCACAAGATAAAAGTTGCCAGTGTATTGAAATATTTTATTACCTTTTAAAAAAATGTATTAAATAATACTTCATGATATATTTATTACAAGATCAAATAGAATGGTAGGTGTAAATAGCTAAGACTGATATAAAAGTGGGAATTACCTCTCTAAAATGTTTACGGTATAATAATTTTATACGGTAGTTGATGTTGAAAACTGGTTGTAGAAAATTTTTAAATAAAGAATATTGAGGATTTTATACTTAATATTTTTATTTTAATAGTGGTGTGATAAAACAGATGAATAACAAATAAAAGAAGAAATACTGAATACATATATTAAGTAACATTTAGGCTTCCTTATGTAACGTAATTTGCCTCAATTTTAAATAACCTTGAGGACGTCTGGCGAGAGTAAAGGCCCAGGGTCTGGTAATAATAAATATACTTTTTTTAGATTATTATTAAAAACAAAATTAAATACGAATGTTTTAACTTTAATAATGCTACCTCTGAAAGGGTCCCACTTTCAAGTTAGTAATTTTGCATACAATCTTAACTACATATTAGACTAATAGTATTCAAAATTTCAGCTTTGCTGAAATGACGTAAGTCTGGGGGCCCTATCTGAGGCTATAAGTTAAATTATGGCAGTAAATTTAAAAGTTTTTTTATTGATTGTTTGCTTGAAAATAAAAATGAACAGTGTTAAGAAAATAAAGAATAAACATGTAAAAGAATTAATAGACTAAAAATAAATTAAGGCCAGTCGTAGTGCAGGCGCACAAAGTGTGACTGTAAATATGACAATAATCATTATTTATTAATCCGTAATAGGTTTTGAATAAAACCAGCGCGTTAGCGCGTCGAATTTTTTTTGAATTGTTGTGTTAGCAGTACTTAACTTCATTACCGACTACTGTTGCTGTATACATTTTTAAACGTTTCTTTTATTATTTCAAAATAATGATATATTTATATAGATAACAAAATACCAAAATAAAAAACTACAAACGGCGGCAATCCAGAAATATAATGTAAGTATTATTCATTAAAGTTTTATTCATTAAATGTTCTAAGATTTTTTCAATATTAAATATAATATATTTATTGTTTTCTAGTATACTTTTCATCAAAATGTTTTATTTTATTGTCCTATAAGAATGTTAGTAGTTATTAGTATAGTCTATGCGGCAATATATCTGTCAAAATTAAGACAACGCAGCGGTGAAGAGCGCGGGACGGACGAGTCACGTAAAGTGTTTGCCGTTGTTGCTAATCTCTTCAGTTTACTTGTGGTTCGAATAATCGAACACAAGTAAGGCAATTATCATATTGATTACCATTTTGTTATAATAAAGTTACAATTTATTTGAGAAGCAACCAATTTACTTAACTAATAAAAAATGTCGGTCATAGGCAAATTTGTTGTGCCTAACGTTACGGCCCGGAATTTTACTAAAATCGGTGCTGCGTTACAAACTGTTAAATCGAACAGAACTTATTTTACTTATACACAAGAACTATCGCAGCCATTGGATAGGAAACCTGAATTCCTCAGTGCCAAGCAAGCATTTGAAAAATGTTTAAAATCAGGTGAGAAACATTAGTTTTATTTCGTTTCGTGAAAGTTATATTTAGGATGTTACTACTTTGGTTCGTTATTTAGATAACATTACTTTGTATTTGAATTTACTGACTTCCGGAATCCAAATATACAAAATAGCTTTTGCAGCTCACATACAATAAATAATTACTGTCGCGCCTTAAATTATTTGTTATTATTTCGTATCTTTAAGCTAGAAACATTCGGATATATTAAAAAGAAGTATGTATATATAATACAGTTTAGTAATAAATACTTCATGCTATAATAAAATTAAATCAAGGATTGAAAGCACAGGGGCAAACAATTGAACTTTGTACAGTAGTTGTTTATTGGTAAATTGTCATGACGACCATATTATGCAAATTAAACTGTTAAGAACAAGTAACAAGTATAACTTAAAATATGCATATAGCAAAAACTAATTGGCATACATATTATGTATTATAATAGTAATATTAGTGTTTTTTTTTAATATTAAAGTTGGCTAAATATTTTTTTATGTTTATTTACTTATTTTTAAAATCAAAGTATGGTAAAAAGGAGAATATTTTTATGATGTAAAAGTTTTTTACTTTAAAATTTAAATATTGATTTTTTTATAAATATTTTTAATATATTTTTTAATTATAATTAAACTCAAAATCCAAATGTAATGGTCACAAACGTAAACAAAAACAAATAGGCCATTTTTTTGACATATTCAGTTTAAAAAATTATAATAACATACTTTTCTACTCTAAGTGTTATTAAATATGTCTGGAGCTATAAGTTATATAAATAGACTCAAAGAGGTTAACTAATAACCTCTGAGGAGATTGGCTCCACTACCAGTCAAGCTCCATAATACCATATACTATTACCATTATTCATTTGTTATCTAAAATATGTATAACTGCTAAGTTAGTTATGCATTACACAATTTAAAAAAGAGGGTCAAATTTAACTTCTTAAATGTTAATAGTTAAGTAACTAAAACACATATATATTTACAACTCAATCTAATAAAAGTGTATAAAAAATTGTCATAAATTTATTGACAACATAAGAATTGGTACATTGCATTATCAGAGGTTTATTGTCACTTAACTGCTAAGCATTTAAAAAGCATGCCATATATGTTTTATTGCAATCTTTATGATACTGTTGTTTGTATTTTTGTGTAAATAATACAATAAAACATGCATTGATATTGCAAATGCTCTATACTTAAATTTATTTTCTTTGGTTTTTTTTTTCATTTATAGTATATAAATGTATAATTTTGAAAATTTGTCAGTGCCGTAAGAGGCAAGTCACTTAACCCTGGATTCCTTCTTCCCACTCTGCTGCTGCTTTACATGCCTACAGTGTGAAACTTTTCTTTTTAGTAAAACAAAATAAACATCTTTGTCCATGCAATAATACAGTATACATGAATTGATTAATAATGAGGTTGAATTTGTAATTGCTAAGAGCTGCCTTGGCTTTAATCTGAGAGTTATGAATATTGTAATTATGAAACTAGTTATAGACAACTTACATAGGTAAACAAAGTGTTGTTTCTATAATTGAATATAAGTACAATAATTTAAAAAGGCTTTTTGATTTAAAAAAACTTTTTACACTTTAAAAAACTGTGTAAGGAAAAAAAATACTGTAGTTAATGTAATGAATATCTCAAAAAAGAAAATACACACATACATATTTTCCAAGGTTTTTCCTTTTATTGTAAACATGTAATTTAATGCTTCTGTTAGTGGCCATAAAGTTACTAAAATTGGGACAAGGATTAGTGTTACTTAATCTTATCAAATCTCTGGCTAGCTGCGCTGTGTAGTTAGCGTAACATGAAAATGGAATTTTCAATTTTTTTTTAAACATTTTGTTTTAAATTTTGTAACCTTTAAAGCTAGTGCATATATTAATAACATTTAATGTACTTTGAATAAAATTAATTATTATTATAGCTCCAATAACACATACAAGCTTACTTCTAAGTGTTATACTATTATTATATTTTGTTATTTTGACTATAGAATAATAATGTCTTGATATTACAAAAATAAGTAAAAACAATAGTACAAATGAACATATAAAATTATTTAATATAAAAATATTGCTTAATTATAGTAATGTGTTTCAGTATACACTTTAAATATCATTTGTAATTATGAAAAAAAAAACATGAACAAAAATGAACATTTCATTAATATGCTAATTGCTACACCACTTTGTCCAGTTAGACTTAACTTTTGTTCGATCATATAAAATGTGACAATAGATTCTATCAGTTTATATAAAATATGAGGTATTTGATTAAAATATAAGGAATGATAATTATGAGTATCAATGTGTACAGGGGTTTTGACTGAAATAAAAACTAATTGAATTAAAAAACTTATTTACAAAACTTAAAAATAAATAATGTAGCAGGATTTGAACCCGCGCCTTTTTGGATAATTCGACATTGAAGGAACTCTAACTCTTCAAGTTTTATGTTTTCAAAAAAGTGATTTTTTTTCAAAAGTATAATATATACTCGTACATGTAAAAATATTAAAAATAATAGAATTAATCCTAAACAAAAATCATAACAGTTTGTTAACCTTGTTTATTCAGTAAAGTTAACTTATTATTAATACCTAACTATTTTTGATCCCTGGAGAGTTGCCAGTTATACATTTGCAAAATTTTCTCATCGATCAGTTCGCAAATTTGGCCGAATTTTTACTATTAATCAGAAAATCCTAGAGTTACCAAAACTATAATTCCACAAAAATTCAATCGAAAATAAAAAGATTTCCATAAGTCCTATGCTCAATATTTTTGTTATCTTTTTTAAAATCTATTTTTTTTATCAATAAATACACAAATGAAGGCGTTTTCGTCTTTATATTTTGATGTATTTTAATTGTGATAGACGAATAAAAAACATATATGACCTGTGGACAACTATTAACACAAACAAGGTTTAAATGAATAAATATATGCGTATTTTGTTTGTTATTGTTATATTTTCTTCGATCGGATTGTATTGAGTTTCATTCGTTGTAGTTTGTACCGCAGTTGTTTACGTAAGATACCAGAATAACTAGCCCATATGAGAATGTATTTATTTATGTTTTTCCTGACTTCTGTTCATATTACATTTACTTCTTGTTTTGAACAATTTAGAAGAACAATCACTGTACTTAAGTAAAGAAAAAAAAAGATTTAGCATTTCTTGTTTTAGGAAAGAAAAAAACAAAACATTTTATAATTAACTAATTAAATTAACGTGAGACAGGAAATTTTCAAATAGTAATTTAATAACGAAAATTTTGTCTAGTGTCTTCAACATTCAAAGGAAGCTTGTGTATTCTCAATAAGATTTGAAATAGAACTATGATATTAACATATTCATGGTATACGCCTAAAATGTGTTTATTTTCTACAATAGTTACTAACTGAGATATAATGTCACCAAAACGACAAACAACATAATTTTTTTATTATAAAATGAGCATGTTTTTATTTTTTCGCATTACGTCAGTGTTGGATGATAACTGCCTTATATCGTGTATAACATACAGATGAGGTCAATGGCACCCGACCTTTGCAAACTTTGTTTTCTTTAGCTATTTTTATCTTGAAATAATTATGGGTGTGTCTGATGTGATATGTGATTAATTTACCTTTGAATTTACTCTTATGTATTGTCAAACTACAATTCTGCATATATATATATATGTATATGGAATGGCCGTGAGTTCAATATACGTTTGGGGGAATGTATATAAAATAAATACTATCGTTGCTTTTTGATTTGTCTGTTCAATGTTTTAAATAGATCAGAATTTATATAATATGTAAATAGTAAAGAAGTAGAGTCAATTATGACTTGAGAAAAAAACTACTACAACTCTATTTTCCAAGTCCTGTCTCGCCATTTTCGGTTTTTTTTCCTGAAAAGAGGCTAATAACTTATTTAAATTCAATAAACATGAAATCAAACACGTTTCTATACAATATTTTTTTATATTAAATCTTTAAATGTAAAACTTTACTTGTGACAGATTCAAAAAAAAAATTTTTCAAAGGAAAATAAGAAATATGTACTTTTAAATATATACTGCAGGCTATTGAAACAAAGTAGGTTAAGGTCTATCATCTCGTTATGCGTTGATATGCTATCAGTGTATCAATGAGTTTTCCTTTGTGTTACCTTAGTCTTTACAAAGGAACCTTTTTTTGGTTTTAACGATTATATTCATGAGAATGTAGGATTAACATTAGATACTTATTTGCATATGATATAGATATAAAAATAAACAAATTTCTTATATTAAAATACTCTAATTATAAGTCAAAGTCCAAGTCAAATATTTTATTCAAAATAAGAAGTTACATGCTTCATTTATTGAACGTCGAACAATTTACCATCAGTTCGCTAAATTTATTGCCTCAGACCTGAGAAGAAACGGCGCAAGAAACCCAGCGGGATTTATTTTTTTAAAATCAATTATACAAAATCACATTTTAACATTTCTATACTATACTATTGTACAGAAATATAAAGAATAAGATAGGTTTACTGTAATGTAAGTGTGAGTACCTATACTGGTCTATTGCTCCGTTGCCGTTACGTAACAGCTTACAGTATGCGCTAGATTTTAAGTGTTTTTTCTCTTTAAGGGGAAAGCAAAAATAATATATAGTTTCTTAATCTATATAAGATTAATTACAGTAAATTAACCAGAAGTTTGATGGGCACAAATAAAAATATTTGTAAAAAATATAATGTCAATTAAAAGGCAATTAATATAGAAAATAATATATGTATATTAACAATATCAGTAGACGACATAGCCGACACAATAATAATATGGAATATAGTTACTGTTAATTTACCAAGAATCTGAAGACTTTCAAACCTTACATATTATTTTGTATGAAATAATGTTTATAAAATATCCACATGGAAATAATAGCTTTTAAAAAAGCACAAATTGAGCAGGGGTACAAGCGTGTGACTAAATAAACCCAAAAAGGGTTCGATTCCCACCCGACGAAATTAAATATTAAAAATATTGATTTCTTCCATCTGATCTGGAGCCAAAGCGCGGTTTTGAGTTCACCGCTCAACACATAATACCTCCAGAATTCAGCGGAAAATGACAACCGGAGTGTCTTAGCTCTAGGTTCCCTCTGTCTACCCTGCTGTGTGCTGGATACAGCGTGAAGCCAAAAAATACGACATAAAAAGTAATAAATTTGTAACATTAGTTATATAGGTATATTAATTTGTAGGTCAGACAGTGTTCTCGCAAGGCGCCGCGGCCACACCCGTGCCGCTGCTGGACGCTATGACAGAAGTGGGCAAGGCTGGCTCATTGAGAGACATCAAAGTGGTTCATATGCACACCGAAAAGGATGCCGCGTACGTTGCACCGGAGTGCAAGGATATATTTAGGTAAAGATAACAAATAAAACAATAAGTTAAATTAATAAGAAAACATTTTTAATTAATTTTCTTATTAATTCTGTTGAAACCTACTGTCTTGTTTTCTTGTCATTTAAAATCGGAAGTATAGGAAAAGCATGAGTATAGGTAGCACAATTATTTGATTAATTTAAAAAATTTAAACTAAGTAATAAGAAAAGTCAAAAACTTAAAAGACCTGTCAAGAACGAATCGGACTCGCCTGCCTCTGGCGGGTTCTGTAGTAGCAAAAAAAAACATATGACTGCAACCTTATATTATAATTATATTATTCTTGATATTTTTAACCGAAAGATATTTTCATCGAAGTTATCTAATGTAATATTTATTAAAATTTATATTTCTATTGCTTCGCTCTGAAACATATCTTAACCAATTTTCTTTTGAATTTTTCATTGAATTCTATAAACTTTTTAAACCTCCATACCACTAAAAGAAACATATCTAATGAGTACACACATACATATATTTATCTTATTATTTTTCTTAGATAATTTTGTTAGGATTCATAAAATCAACAATTCAAATATAAGATTTATAAAAACAACCTTCCAAATTTCAACTGTAGTCTCGAGGAAAACGTCAGTGGCATACCATACGGACGGACGGATAGGAAGAAATTATAAGGGTTCTCTTTTTTGCCATTTGGCTACCGAACCCTAAAAAAGTAGCATAACAGAATTTTGTACGCTGACGATGATCGTTTAGTAAATATTATTGTTGAACTTAGATGAATGTCAAACATTGGCGTAAACACATACATAAATTTAATTTATTTTTGTAAAATATGATTACGTATGACACATTTAAAAGGAATCGTTGTCCATTTTCTCTTTGTACTGGTATTTTTGTCTTCATATATTATATTGAGGTCAGTCGTGGCGCAGTGGCACAAAGTGTGACTGTAAAACCGACTGGTTGTGGGTTCGATCCCCACTCGAGGAGATGAAATATTTACTTAAATTTATATTTCCATTTCTTCGCTCTGGTGTCGAAGCAAAGAGCGACGTTGAGTTCTGCCACTCAACATGCAATGCCTCCAGAATTCGGCAGAAAGTGGGGAACGGAGTGTCTTACACTAGGTTCCCTCTGCCTACCCTGCTGTGTGGGGGATACAGCGTGAAGCTGATTTATTTATTTATATATTATATTTATTGCATTTTGCTGGATTGAGGGACAAAATATATTCAATCATAAATCATTCCGTTATCCACTGTCTGTTCATTGAAAATATTGACAGTACTTTATATAACCAGACGGAGGACACGCCTACATATTATGTATATATATGTCAAATATTCCCGGGAGTACGACACAACCATTGTGTGGCCAAATAGGTCACTATTACGTCACGGTTAAGTCACTTGTGACTTACTGCCTTAAATATTGTTTAAATTGTATAATTATAAAATAAAATATGTACCTCTATATAATATAAACTTATTTGTTATGATCGATTGAAATCTTTTTTGATTGAATAAAAAATGTCAAATAGTGGACTTCAGCAGACTAAACATACCAAAGCGTATTGTAAAAAACAAGTAGCCAGAAATATTGTATAGATGTTTCTAGATTATTTATTATTGAACATTTTAATTTGCTACAGTGTAATTTATATAAATTAAAAGATATTCTGTCGGTAGTCATAACTTAGAAGTTTTTGTCCAATTATAAGTATATGTACTACTATCCCAGAGTGCTGAAATTATGTAAAGATAAAAAAAGAAATATATATTATCCATTTTTAATACGAATTCGATAAATGCATAGAAAAAAGTTACGTAATCCACAATTATCAAGAATATACTATCTAAATGTAAATATGCTCGATAAAGTTTATTCTTCTCATATCATTGACAATTTTATCACGGAATTTAGATTGTACAGGTGCCAAATTGTTGTTTTTCTGATGAAAGTAAACACTGAAACTCATTTTATATTTAAATTTAAAAATTTTATTTCTTCCCTCTTATAACAAGAAATAGCGCGGCGTTCAATTCCGTCACTCAATGCCTCGAAAATTCTGCGGAACACTTTCCGAGTACGGAGTGCTACACTCCACTAGGTTCCCTCTGGCTACCCTGCTATGTGCGGCCTCTAATATACATTTGAGGCCGTTAAGGCGCTGTGAGACTAGTAGGATAAAAAAATGTTTTCATTTCAAACCGATAGACAAAGCGCGGCGTTTAATTCGGCCACTCAACTCACAATGTCTTGAAAATTAGGTTTCTCTGCCTACCAGAATAGTATGCGGGAAAAGAATGGACCTAAAAAAAATGTTTTTTTATTAGATTGAATATCGCGTTGAATAACACCATTCAACACACAATGTCTCCAGAATTTTATATAACATTTTTTGTATACCTATGGCTTATTAAATAGTAGGAGTAGCAAGTTTTGTTGTGTACATAGAGTTAGAACCAATCAAATTAAGAAAAATTTATTAAACAAGTTTAGCTAGATATTAGAAGAGTTTTTTATATTTTTTAGAAAACGTAGTTTACTTAGGATACTTGCTGTTTTTATATTACCTATTTATATAGTAGATAGAGGCGATTTTCACAAAAAAAACATATACAAATATATCATATTTTCACACCACACTATAAAATGTGTAAAATTCCAGACAGTAGGGTTGGAACTGCGTTTTCAAAACATAAGTGTAGTATTTACATGAATAAAACTGCAGGAAAAAATAAAGTATATTACATTGCTTGGAATTAGAATGGTTATATTACTGAACGATTCATAAAAAATATCAAAATTAATTCCTTTTTAACGAAAATCGGCGTTTATAATTAGACACTGTTGTACTAAAGTACGACTGCCTCAATAAAATTACTTAAAATTTTCAGATCCGTATCTCTATTCATGGCGGCAAATGTAAGGAAGTCAGTAGCGGAGGGGCGCTCTGA
>DWMY01002651.1:0-11411 GCA_018249775.1 Heliconius hecalesia formosus
TAAATAAACAATTCAACCAAACCTAAATTTGTGAAAGAACTTTAAAATAGTAGAAAATAACCACTTCGTGCTCAAATTAATAAGTGGTTACACGAAATAGTTAACCAACTACATTACTACAGTTTTACTTAAGGTTAACTTCTACTTGTAGGCTGTCTATTAACAGTGTAGGGGCGGAGGGGTGCCATAGCGTTTTCTTCCTTTTACTATAGCTAATACGCTGTTATATTGGAGAGGAAGATAGGATGCGCTCTTGGATTTTCTTCGGATCATCTTCGAGTTATAACAATACGATGTTGTCTAGTCTCCAATTACTTAAATAACTAATCTTATTAAAACGATACCTTCTTTTTTTTATGGAACAGGACAAGGCAAACGAGCGTTCGGGTCACTTGATGGTAAGTGATACCGCCGCCCACGACACCGTGCAACACCAGAGGAGCTACAAGTGCGTTGCCTGTCTTTAAGGTGTGTTGGGCGCCGGAGCCCGGCATTACCTGATGCAAAACGCAGTGGCATAATGCCACTACTTAACGCCGGTTTTAAATGCTGGGGGTGGTAATGATCCGGTTGAGTCTGCCCAATCGTGCCATTATGACATTATATAAAACTCATATTTTGCAAATTTAACTTTCTTCTTAAGACTTAAGACTTGACTTGACTTAAGACTGTTATCTCCGTATCATTAAAACATTTTGGGCTACTCACCATCTCAGCGGTTAAAGGTTCTAACTACTAGACACGTCACGAGCCAAAGCTTTATTTATTAAATTACATTTTTAAAGGTGTTCGAGTAACTAGTTACATATAAGTGCAATTTTTACTCGTTAAAAAGCTTATAATTAATTATTAAGATATAACGATAGATATGTCAATGCATAGCGTTTCAAGGCAATAAGCAGTCCTTGGGATAATAAGGAGCTTTATTAGGATTCTTTTCTTAAATGAAGAACAACACTTTAAAAATGTAAAAATAATCAGAGCTTTCTATAAGCTTTCAAATTTAACTTTTATGAAAAATCAACAAATCTATAAAAAGTTTATAAAAATATTCCAAATTGTAAAAACTAAGAATAAAATAAGGTAGAAAAATCAAAATACATTTACCCAAAAAGATCTATTTAAGCTTAGTTAGAACTGAAAAAAATCATCATCTCGATAAATTCTTCATGTTTATACTAATATTGTGTTGCACTCAACGATGAAATATTCGTTTCGTACATTAAATGTTAACTTTGAATTAGATAGGACGATGATCGCTTCCAATTGACCATTGGAGCTGAGACCCTCCAATAAACATGTTACTATATCCAAGACATAATATTTAACAGAAGAAATTAAATATCTTTGAACGACAACGAGGTAATCGATCGATCGCCTATAGCTGTAGATTGCTATTTTCGTAACAAAGGCGCTCTGGACTGTCTCACAGTGTTTTATGCGACCAGTAAAACGAGTCCAAACAAAAAACAGACCAACTTATTTTTAGATACAATCGCTATTCAAAAGATTTAGACATGTTCACGGAAAATTACTAAATACATTTCATAGTTACGTATTGTGATAGTTCGTATCGGTGTTAGGATGCCTGCCAAATTGGTAAGCTATATTGCTAGATTAAATTATCGATTTATAGCTTTTATATGGATTTTAATTGAATATTATATACTGTTACTACAGTACTGTTGTCCAGTGGGAGAGTTTGGGTGTAACTAACAAAACAAAGTGTGAATACAAAAACCCAGAATCATCACAAATTTTATTTATTAAATTCTATAATTTCCGTTTGAATTGCCAAAGTGGAAAAAATGATTAATTACAAAATTATGATTTTTTTTCAAAGATTTTTTTGTTTTAATTTTTGTATCTTCACGTTGTATTTAATATGTAGCAGGGTAGACTAAGGCACATTGTGACATTGCGTGTTGAATGACGGAACCTAAAGCCATGGTGTATCTTGTTACCAGGGTATAGTACTGAAAACATAAAAATAATTCATTCTTTCTAATGGGAATCCACAACCGTCGCAATTACGGTCAGACGCTGAGCCACGGCGTCCCGTATAATATGATGATCGTTATATTTTGAGATTGCATAGTCCATTTCCTTTCCATGCGGAAATCTTTGTGACTAGCAACAAATGAATTCATGTAAAATAATTGAATAGGGCTGTTACTTCGATATTGCAGTAGTAATTATTATATAGAAAACTTTAGGCAAATTAAGAAAATTTGTCATTTTAATCGTAGATAAACGACGCAAAAGCGCGTCGTTAAGTTGCGTGACTCAGAACACAATGCCTCTTAAATTAAGTGGAAAGTGGGAACGGAGTGCCTTTACTAGATTCCCATGTTCAGTTTGCCCACCCTGCTATCTGCAAGATACAGCGTAAAGCTTAAAAAATGCATACACAACTGAATAGTAGTATTTGTATTGAACAATGTCCCAATAAGTATTTTTGCTCAAAAGTATTTATCTACCTACTGTTGAGTACCATCCAAATTGGAAATGGCGCATAAAAATTAAAGAAATAACTCATAGCACAAAACTGACAATAAAATTAAAATAAATTAGCGGCCCACTATCACGCTTGGATTAATAATATTCTTTTATTACGTTTAGATGTACAGATAAAAAAAGTATTTATAAAACTTTCATTCTCATTAATATTATTTTTAAAGGAAAAAAACATTTCCATATAACAGTAAGCTTTAGCATTGTATTGTAATATTCTATTTCAGTTCTTGACTAACCATAAATAAAATCTTTTAAGCATAGCAATACGAAGTGACTTTTGAACTTAATTATAAAGTAGCAGGAAATTTCATTACTGCTTTTGCTCACTTTGTGGACCGTCTGTCTATCTGTCAAGACCATTTAGCTCGAGATAGCGTTGAGGTATCAAGCTGAAATTTATAACAAATATTTTGGTCTACAGTCCCTTGCAGCGAAGAAAAATCAAGCTTCTAAAGTCAACGCAATCAAAAGAAACGAGCCTTTATGCATCGTTTTTGTTGCATTTTATATGAAATTCGCCACGTTATCAAAGCATACTTTCAGTGGACTTATAGTTATGAAATTTGGCGCAAAGTGAGATCTTGCCATACATTACAATTTTATAGTTGTATAGTTCAACTGATATAAAATGAGTTAATACGCAAAGTTAAGTTTGTCAACTTTGTAATATTTTTAAAATGTTATTTCATAGAAAAAAATAATTTCAAATTTACATTTTTAGCACATTTTTGACATTTTTGAGGCGGAAAATCGTGGGAACAAATGTAAAAAAAAAAATGTAGAAGACATGATCTAACAAAGTTGTAATTTTTTTAAATTTTAAAATACCGAAAATCAGTTCAATTGACAATCTGGAAGCGGAGAAAAATGGGAAAATTTGTTTTAGATCCTTAATCGATATAAATAATCCATTATAGTACTACGAAAACAAAATATTTGTTAACAAAATAGTTTTAATTGAGTCTAAGTATTTTAACACACTTATTTGTGCATATATTTACAGTATAAATAAATAAAATGTCAATTAATTACTGAAAATACAAAAAGAAATCCATTTTGAATCGATTAAAATCATTCATATTTTAAATGACAGCAATGTGACAGCTGATTGACATTGACATCTTGTATAATGATTTTCGCATTTCGTTAGTTTCGATGCGTTTTGAGTGCTTTCCCGTTTGTTTCTTACTTTGTACGACCCTTTCCAATAGATAGCGAATTCTTTTCGATTGTGATCTGTGTGAATTGTGCGATAGTCTCACTTTTACAAAATCTCAGATTGCCAAAACGAACAAAATTTTCAGGGAGGGAATAATGTGCCTGAATCTATTAAATCATATAATTTTTATCTCTTTACATTCTGGGCCCAAGAATGTATGGTAATCGTTTCAGTCTTCTTTATAGTTGCAGTTCATCTAATATAAAATGAGCGAATATGCAAAGTTAAATTTGTCAGCTTTTTTAAAGTGTTATTCTACACTTAGGAAAGTAAAGTTTAAAGTTAGCGGGATGAGGACCTCATGACGGTTTTCTTGATATTATGATAAGTGGTAGAAACCAACGTCGCACTGTTTTTTCTTGTTATCAGTGCTAGGCACCAGAGCGAACAATGTATCACAACTAGGGAAACGGAGAGCCCTAACTGTAGTTAACCCCTGTCCACCCTGTTTTGTGCGGGGTAAAGTTTAAATTAAAAAAATGTCGTCATTCGACATTTTTTTTTATTAGGTAACTCAAAATATAATAATTCCCACATTTTGCTTTATTGCGTTGGCGCCCAACAGCCTTTATTTAAATTAATGAAAAACACATCTTATATAAAAAATTGAATTAGATATGTAATACTACAGTATGAAGAAGTTCACTGTCATAAGTTTGTGACTTCCAGAGTCACAGTTTTAGACAACTTAGTATTTTATAATAGTCTTTGAATTTCTTGGCCTTATTTTATAAGGAAATGAGCTAAAAAGCGGATTAAAAAGTTTTAAGTGTACAGTGCAGTATAAAGTAGTACTTGATAAAACGATATTAATAGTATGTAGAACTTTGTAGTATTTTTATATATATTTTTTCTTATTAAATCTTATATTTGAATTGTGGACTTAAGAACTAGTTTTAACAATATTAAATGAAACTTCAACTCTAGTAGACCCGTGGTCTACCCATGACCACGGACCTCCTGTAAAGTATTCGAAATGTCGGGTTTTCAAAAATATAAAAAAAATACGCGATTATTCCGGTTAAGTATCTTCGAAGTTACTTTTTAGAAAACGTATAAAAATTTGAACGTAGCTACTAGTTCTTTCCTAAATGTGGAAGAACACTTTAAAATTGTTCAAAATCTTCGATCTTGTTAATTTGAACTAGTTATGTTGATAGCAAAATTAATTGTTCAATCTTGGATTGAGTTATTAATTTATTATTATAATATATTGAGTTTCTCATGTCAAAACTATAAGTAATCCACCAGAGAATTTGTATTTTATATATTCTATTAATCTTGCTTGCTTACTTACAGATACAACATATTTTTTAATTATTATGAATATGAAATATCTATTAATAAATTTTTAATTGTGACAGAAAAAAAATATGTATATTAATCATCACATCTAAATTTTGTATGTGTTAATGCAATGTGGGTATAGAGATATTTCCATCTCTATTTATACCTCAGTATTAAAAAAAAAGGTCGCTTCGTGCTTTTTTCCGCACAGCATGGGCAGATCCCTCTCCCCATTCTGCTGTGCGAGAAAAAGCTATAAAACCTAGTGTTTTTAACACTAACTAACACGAAATTTTACTTCGTTATCTGCGAATCGCAAAACTTCCGAGACATTGGTTGATGAAGTGGCGCAACTCAACGCTGTGCTTTGTCTACCAGTTCGAGGAAATGAGAATAAATATAATCATCCTCCGAGTGAGATTTAAACCCCACAATCATTGCGTTTACAGTCAGAGGTCGTATTATGGTCGTCGGCAAAGGTAATAACAATGTATTCGTTTATTCATTTAATTAACCGATTTATTTTTAGTTATTATTAAAGCACTGCAAAAAATAACTAAAGATATAAAAAGAACCCAAAAAAACTCTCTAATCACGGTTTGAACTCTCATATTTCAGTAAAATTCAAGATATTCTTTATCCAAAAAGTTAAGCTACCATTGTATTTAAGACTTAAACAATAAAATTGCTATTTTTATATTGTCATGCATGAAATTTAAATTGACAAATTAAATTTTAATTATTGCAGAATTTCCAAATGTATGACTTATGAATTCAAACACAGCGATTATATTAATTTCTATGGAGACAACCGCCTGAACTAAGATTCCTTGTACTTCAGGTAAATAGGGAAATAAATATAATATCCTAAATTTCAGTGTCACTTAATCTTAAAAAAAATTGTATCAAAAAAAATCAGCTTCACGCTGTATCCCGCACACAGCAGGGTAGGCAGAGGGAACCTAGTGTTAGTCCGTTCCCCACTTTCTGCCGATTTCTGAAGGCATTTCGTGTTGAGTGGCAGATTTCATTTTGAGGAACATGCTTTGCCTCGATACCAGAGCGAAGAAATGGAAATATACATTTAAGTAAATATTTCATCTTCTCGAGTGGAGATCGAACCCACAACAAGTCGGTTTTACAGTCACACTTTGTGCCTCTGCGCCACGAAAATAATATTGTAAATAATACTTATTAAGAAAACGTATGAAATCGATATTCTTATACGCTTGTTACAACTTAAAATAAGTTGTAACAAGCATAAGCGTAATTATAGATATACGAGTCGCTTGATGAGGACGTATGGCTTAGTTGGTCAGAGCGCTTTTTTCGCGTGACTTTGTTTTGCCCTTGCGCTTGGTTTCCAAAGAGTCGCGGGTTCAAATCTCGCTACGGTCAAATTTATGTACGTTTTCTTAACAAGTATTTTTTTTCCTAAGTGTGGAACAACACTTTAAAAATGTTAAAAATAATTGTAAATAAAACGAAAAACAGAAAAAAATCTCATTTCTCAGCCCTATACCGCCGTCTGCTGGCGCCCGTCCAGCGCGCGCGCAGAAATAACTCTAGCGACACTCGCCCGCATTAATTGTCCTTACTAGCGTTTGGATAGGATTTATTTTGTTACACTCACAACATTATACATAAAATAACTTTAGAAAATTATTCAATTATACATTATAAACATAATACATTTAGGAAATATATTTAATGATTTTTAATATTATATTAAAAGATGTAGAGTTGTTTTAGGGATTAAACAGTATTGTTTTTGTCTACAAACAGTATTGTTATAAGTCTTATTTCTTTCGAAGTTTTATATTGTTATTTCATACATAGGAAAGAAGCATACTTTTTTAAGAAAACTTTTAAAAAATTAAAGTGTATCGGTATACGAACTAGCGCCTCTTGGCTTAGGCTTTTACAGTTTCTGGTTATCATTCCATTAGACATGGATTCAAATACCACTAGGTACATTTTTTTATACATCTTCTAAAAACATTTTAAAATTTTATGATTGGATTTATTTAAAAAAAATTTTTTTTTTGTAATTGCTTTGAGTTTTGGAACCATAACATGTGAAGCTATTTATTCTTTTTTAAAAATTGTCTGTTCGGAGTTGAAGAGAGAAATTAAAAATGAATATCCTTAACTAAATTATAGCGACACTCGTTCGCTTTAATTTCCCTTACTTTTTTTCGCTACATTAACAACATTACAATTTTAAAAATCTTTTAATAATTGTTTAACGTATACCAACGATGAAGAAATGTATTAGGGGGTATACAGCGTGTGTTTTTGTGATTAATATTGGTCTTCTTTATTTTAATTAAAAAATGTTCATATGAAGTGAAATTTCTGCCACTGAACACAGCACAATGTCTCGAAAGTTGTACGAAAAATGGGAAAGGAGTGTCTGGAGGAACCTAATGTTAAGGTTTCATTTGCCTACCCTGCTATATGCCGACTACAGCGTTAAGGTTATTCTTGTTTTTTATTACTATCTGCTTTAATATTAATACTTTATATTTTTTTATTACTATCTGCTTTAATTAAAAAACGATTACAAAAATATTGAATGACTTACAGTATAAAGATTTCGAAATTTACCTAAAGTAATTTGATTTGAGACAGTTCCCACTCTACTTATAAAATTTTCTGCTTGAAAAAGCTTTAAAGTTATAATTAAAATTATTAATATTCCACTCCACTTCCACTCGTGAAAATGAACGATTTTATCTTTTCTGCTTTTGTAATAACACAAAGCGCGGTGTTGTGATTCGTCACTCTATACGCAATGTCTCGAAGAATGGGCGTAATAATACAATGAGGAAATCCAAACTGTCTAAGAAAGATAGAACAATCACAAACAAAGAATAAAGACATTTTCTATTGATTGATATATCCATATCCTGGTGAATTTAGATTACGATGAATGTATTGTACGATTATTTACAAATGTCGATCAAACGAATGTAACACCTTTGTATTATTTAGGAAATGAAAAGATAGCACGGATTTTGATATGCACACAAGGCGCTCATGAAATTCGTTTATACAGGATGTTGAGAAAATCTAAGAGGTAACTGTTAGTGAACAACACATACTATTTTACACGTATAGGCAGAGGAAGCCTTTAGTCAAGACTCTTCGTATCAAACTTTCTGACCATTTTTCGGGGTATTGCAGTGTTGGTTGACGGAACTCTATGCTGCGCTTAGTCTATTGGGACGGACAAAATTTAATTAAATTTCTCCCGTGGGTGGGGATCGAACGTACAACCGTCGCGTATATTATATATATCGCATGAATTATAGTCGGACATTGTTCCACTGCGCCATAACAGCCACTACAACACTAAAAAAGCAATCGTAAAATTTCCATACGTTTTATAGTCCACGCGAACGAAGTTGCGGGCTATAACTCGTATCATTATAAAAATACAGTTACCATTTGCCGAATGTGATGCGACAGCGCTTGACTTACCTGTAAGAAAAGAACATAAATATTTTATTACATTAAGTTAAAAGATGTATTGAAGACATCAAACTACAATATATCGCTGATTTGGTTACAGTAACTAGTTCTTAAGTAAATACTATTAATAACACTGTTATTGGTATAGGTATAGATAACTTGTAGTTATGATATTCTAAAATTATAATCAAATACATATATATAACACGGAAATAGCTATAGTGCATATCAATGTTAAAAAATGTTACGTATATAGGTAGAATATTTATTTTTTTCAGCTTCACGCTGTATCCCGCACGTGGTAAGGTAGGCAGATTGATTAAGACACTTCGTTCTCCTTAAACGGTGGAAATTGCCTACTTAGACATAAAAAAAAAGTCAAAAAAAGGTCAAGTATATAATTTTTTCGAGTGGGAATCGAACCCACTACCTGTCACGTTTACAGTCGCACAGTCGTGCCTCTGCGCCGACGACGGCCTTTATAAATATGTACAAACGGCTGTAGATCTTTAAACGAATACAATTTGGAGTTCACGCTTTATCTCTAATGGGGAAGCCACTGAGAACGGAGGGTTAAGCACTATGGTACTTACTATACGTACTACCATTGAATAATATTTCGCTGTAACTCGCATATGTTTTGAGATATATCCCGAATTCTTTAGGCTATGCGTATTGAATGGTGGTACTAACGTCGCGCTTTGCTTCGTGTACCAGAGCGAAAAAAAGGAAAATATTAAATATTTAATTCTCCCGAGTGGAAATCAAATCCACAAGCATCATTTTCACAGTCGCGTGCTTGTGCCTTTCTGAAACGACAGTCCCAATTATATGGATTTTATTTTTCTCGGAATACAGCGTGAAACTAAAAAATAAACTTTAAAAAATCCTTTGAGTGGTGATCTAAACCATAATCGCCGCTTTCGTAACCGCAGACGAAACGCTGTACCACTGTGCCTCGATGATTTTAAATAATTATGAGTATTTCTCTAATAAACGTATGAAAAACCTTCATAGTATAAAACGGCAGATAGAATAATTTAAGCTTTTGTTGCATAGACTGAATTATTTTATTTACATTATTGTCTTGTATCACCGTTTATTCCGCCTAGTAGAGTAGGTAATGATTAGGTAGTGTCAAGATGGTCTCTTTAAGTATAATATATACGGCATATTTCCTTTAATAAATTGAAATCAAAGACGAAACACAGCGTTTATTTTCGCCACCCAACAAACAAGATCTCGAATGTGGGCAGGAAGCAGAGATCGGAGTGTCTTGGCACTAGGTTCCCTTTACTCGCACTGTTTTGCGGAAAAGCGTAATTTTTTCTTCTTTTTTTCCCCAATTTTTCACTTTTACAAAATACTGTTAAATATCTATATTTGCTGCTTTAATTAAAATTGCCATTTCGTTTCTTTCTAACCAGAAATCGTTAAATGCATTTTATATTGTGTGAATAACGAATTGAATCGTTAATGTTAGGTAAATAACGCGACGCTGATTTTTTTTTGAGCTTCATGCTGTATCCCGCTTATAGCAGGGTACCGATTGTTAAGATACTTCGTTGCCCACTTTCCTCGGAATTTCATATAATTTAAAATGTGTGATTGTGATGTGTGAGTATGCGAACCACAAATGTATAGTTTTTAGATTTTTTCATGAACTAATACTACCTGTAGAGGCTAGTTGATTTCATAATTTCATAATTCTAAGTCCGGAACCGGAAGTACTTTATAAATTTTGATCATAGTGTCGGGAAACGCGTTTTTTGCTATTTTTTTTTTAGATTTTACCACAAATATATAGATTTCAGTTTTTTCTGAACTAGTACTACCTGTAGATGCTAGCTGCCACATTTCGTAATTCTAGGTCAACCGGAAGTACCCTATGATCTTTGATTACCTTTATAGTGTGGAAATACGCGTTTTTTGCGATATATATGGCCATATGTTTTTTTTTTCTGAGTAAATATAGAAATAAGTTTTTTATCAGGAAATCACGGGGCCGTAGATCTGAGTATATGGTGTGAATTTCAACTCGATATCTCCAAGCGTTAAAATAAAGGCTCTTGAGAGACAGACAGACAATAGAGTGATCTTATAAGTGTTCCTGTTTTCCTTAAAAAGTCCGGAACTCTAAAAATAGACTATTTGGTTGAACGTGCTAATTCTCAGGAACTAATGGTTCGAACTGAAAAAATATTTTTGTTTTGGATAGTTTAGTTATCGAGGAAGGATATATTGGCATCATATTAATAGTTTCGATGTAACCCACTGTACCTGCGGTGCACAATCCTGTTCTATTTCTGTTCAAACAGAGGAGGCACAGCCACGGGTAAGAGCTAGTAGAATATAAAAGCTTATAAAAATACGAGACAACGAGATCACACCAATTTGTTACAATGTCTCTCTTGAGATACATAAATAAAGACAAATTTGATTACTTCGTTTCATCAGAAAGCTCGTATCTACACTAGATCTTTTTAAATGAATTTATATGAAAGTAAATTTGTTTAAAATATGTATTATTTATTTTATTTTTATTTAAGTTATCGTTGCTTAATTGAAAAATGTCTGACATAAGTCATTTTGGCAAAATGATAGTGTCTAAGTATATGTAGATATGATGGTTGTGAATTTTATTCCGTCGAGGGAATTAATTATTTTCTGGAAATACAAAAAGCGGCGTTCAGTGCCGCCATTCAACATGTAATGTTTTGATATCAGGCGAAATCGGGAAACAGAGTGTCTTGACACGTTTCTCTCTGTCTACTCTGTTTATGCGGGACAAAACGTGAAGGTACGTAATATAAAGGTCTTAGGTTAATTTTTCACTAAAGATTATATTTTTATTTGTATTTTTTAGATTTAAAACTTAAACTTTACAGTCATACAATTAATACAAACATAA
>DWMY01002652.1:0-11408 GCA_018249775.1 Heliconius hecalesia formosus
GAGCGTTAGTAGAGGCATAATAAAAAATTTAAGATGTATTTCCTTACCAATTTTCATTTAAATTTAGATTTCCTCACGAAATATAAATCAAATTGAAAACGTACGATAATCCAGCGAAGTTAAAGACCTCGTTAATTAGGAAAAGAGGCTTTACCGAGAAGGGCATTAATGAGCTAATATTTCGATGTATAATTGTATATTGATCTTAATATAATAAAAAAACTAGAGTGCCAGGATTCAAATGTGTGTGCTTTTGTTTGTTTCACGCTTCATCCCGCATTTAACAGGTTACGCAAACACTGTTTGATACTAAGTTGTTTCTGCTTTTCTCCAGTTTCTACCTGAATGAAAGACAGTGCATGTTGAGTTGCGGAACTCAACGCCACGCGTGTCAGATCACCAGTTCCAGAGCGGGCGGGTGGAATTAATTAATTTCCTCTTGTGGGTCTAAAATATACACCTATTGTATTCATACTTCCAATGACTAACGAATATTACCAATATTTCAATAAATAATTAATAATTTTTGGGTTTGTTTTGCCTTTAGCTAAATTTTGTTTATTCGTTAAATTTTGATTTGTTTATTCGTTAATTTTAATAATAAGTATTTTTTTTACTTAATTTAAATTCTAATCATATTATCTGAGCTACTAATTTAGTCTGGATTAGGGTAAATGCCTAAGGTAATTACCATATTTCTCTATGTAAGGGATTAACATTCAGATAGAGATAACAGTTTCACAAATAAATTGTTATTTTTAATTAAATTAGGCTATCGTGTCGTAGTATGTCAATGTCTTACTGCAGACGTAGTGGTTGCGGGTTCAATTCCTACTCAGGGCGATAAATTTAAATTATTTTTTTATTTGTTGTATTAGTATTGTATTAGCTTCACACTGTATCCCGCACACAGCAGGGTAGGCAGAGGGATTCTAGTGTTAAGACACTCCGTTCCCCACTTTCTGCCGAATTCTGGAGGCATTGCGTGTTGAGTGGCAGAACTTAAAGCCGCGCTTAACCTCGACACCAGAGCGAAGAAATGGATATATAAATTTAAGTAAATATTTCATCTCTTCGAGTGGGGATCGAACCCACAACCAGTCGGTTTTACAGTCACACCTGGTGACGCTGCGCCACGACTGGCCTCACTGTATTTCAATGTTTACGTAGAGTAAGGCAAAAAATGGAGATGCTTCACTCGGGTCTTCATGTCCTATTAATTTTAGCGACAATATGTGTTAAAACGACGTCCACCACCTCTTGTTGCTTATTAGGCTGACAAGATACCCAAAAATAAAAAATATATTAGTTACCCTAAAAATTCCATCAAAATGGTTTCAGTCGATCAAAAGAAAAAAATAATAACAGGACTAGAATAAAAACAGCTTTACGAATTTTCCCGTTTAGAAGAAAAGAGGGAGGGAACTTAGTGCTAAGACATTCCAATTTCATTTTTAGCCCAAATTTCAAGACATTCCGTGTTAAATGTCGATTTGATACTCAACGCAGCATAAAACTGTATTTTTACACGATTTTATCTTAAAAATTCTGTTGCTTAAAAAAAAACAGCCTGTACACCAGAATATAATCAGGATGAAAATATTCAGAAGATAAAATCTTTAATTCAAAGAGCAAACCACGAGACAAGTTAACTCAACCTTTGGTTATGCAAAACAATGTCGACTAAAGTGTTTATTATTAGCTTTGTTGTGTGGAACAAGTTTATTATGAAATATATGAAAAATATATCATTTAGAGTGGTGGCGGTGGTGCACAGGGTGTGACTGGAAACGTGAAAGGTCGTACGTTCAGTTCTCATTAGAGAATAGGAAATATTTATTTAAATTTTTATTTTTTCGCTCTGGTGTCGAGGCAAAAGGCGGCGTTCAGTTCTGTCACTCAACAGGCAAGAGATCCTCCAGAATTCGGTGGAAAATGTGTCGAGTGTCTTAACACTAGGTATCCTCTGCTTATCCAGCTGAGTGTGGTATACAGCGTGACTCTAAAATAATATTACTTGAGGAAATTTTTGTAAGTCTGTTCACACATATAACCTCATATTTTTTGGTTGACATTTTAATGTTAATTGATGGAAAATGTTAATAGTATGGAAATACTCAATTCACATATGAGAACATACAGGAGGCATATATGAAATGTATGAAAATAAAAAAAACCTTACAAAATTCTTTCTTAATGCTGTATCCCGAATATAACAGCGTAGGGAGAGCGAACCTTCTGCCAATATTAGTGGCATTCAACGCCGCGCTTTGTATTGTTACCAGCGCAGTGGGAATCAAACCCACAACCGTCGCATTTACAATTAGACATCGCGCAGTTTTGCCACCATTGCCGCAAAATTCTTATAAAATTTATAGTTTTATGCTCAGCATAAAATTAAAAAGCTTATACCTTTCACCAAGTTTCAACAGTTATGAAACTTGTCATCCGTTTTCAGAGTAATCTCCATAACATATCACGTGAGAAGTGCGGATAAACTTTATTCTTCTAATCTTTATCGCAATTTTCAAGGAAAATCTTGTAGTCTGTACTTTTATATATTTTTGTCTTAATTTTTAATTTTGGTGGTCGTTATGACGCGGCGGTACAGCGTGTGGCTGTAAGCTATACGGTAGTGGGTTTGATCCAAGCTCTAAGGAATGAATAATTTTCGTTACCTTGCTCTCGCAACAAGACAAAGCGCGGCGTTGAGCAACGCCTCTCAACACATACAACAATAGCTCGAAAATTGGACGGAAGGCGGGGAATCGAGTGACAGGGATGCAACGTTAAACTAAAAAAAAAAACACTTTGATTCCTGTAAGTAGCTTAGTGGAAGAACCAAATAACATATGTATATATGTGTAAAGTTCTTGAAACTTTATCGAAGTTTCGAAATTTTCATCCATTTTTGGTGTAAAACGACGTTTCGAGACATTTTCCTTACAAAAGTTCTGGGCAAATAAAATAAAACTTATAGTTTTTATTTTATTCGAAACTTTCGACGATAGGTTGTTGAAAACATTGTTTGATTTTATTCGCTTTGTAATTTTATCATGCTAGCAGATATGTTTCGAAAAAGTATTTATATTGGAAATAGGTAGTAGCTCTTCGTTTGTGGGACTTTAAATGGTATATTCCAGTTTTTTAGGGTTACGTTACTTAAAAGGAAGAATCGGAACTCTTAAAAGTTAATTTTGCTATCCGTATGTCGGTCTCTCAAGATAGTTTATATCGAGCTCGCGTGGCGATATAAGGGTCAAGGGTCAAATTAATATTAAATATTTAGTAGGTCCTCAGACCACAGAAAAAAATCAATATTTTAATCAAGGCAACCAAAAGATATGAACCTTTTTGTTATGGATTCGATTATCACTCGGGAAATGAAATATTTAATATTTTCTTTTGCTTGTTCTGGTGACGAGGCAAAGTGCGTCTTTGAGTTCAGTTATTCAACACCCAATGTCACGAGAATTCGGTAGAAAATAGGAATCAGAAGTGTTTTACTGAGAATGGAATATCCTGTGTGTAAGAACAAGGGTCCCAGGTTCCCTCTACCTACCCTGCTATGAGCGAGATACAGCGTGCAATTTTAAAAAAATCTATTATCATATACCAATCGCTCGTGAAATTCCTCGCTTAGGTAAAGAACAAAATGCGGCGTTAACTTCCGTCCCCAATTTAAACGGAAGCTGTAGAACAGAGGATATTGACACTGGATACACTGTGCTCACTATACTACTATACTCATATATTTATACAACAAACCGCTAAATCTGTCCCAATATTCAGCTATATGCACACACAACACGTGCCACGAATCTATACTAAGATATTATAATATATTATTATTTATTTATACACTAAAGTAAGACACAAAAATATTTGGTGCTGTGCCAATCGTCCGGCTTTTCATAGAAATAATTAACGAAATTTCCTGTTGACTGGACATACATTGAAATTGGTTAATTTTCGGTTATACGCTCTGTAGCTTATTGTGTATAGAAGTTTATTGTCCAATTACAATATTTTGTCATTGCATAGATAAAGTATTTAAATACTTATACAACGCAATTGAAACATCTATTTCAAAACAGTAACTTATCAGTTATCCCACACGCATCGAATCCCACATATAAAAGTGTATGTTCAAAAAACAATATTTTGTTATATATATATATATATATATATTTATATATATATATATATATATATATATATATATATATATATATATATATATATATATATATATATATATATATATATATATATATATATATATATATATATATATATATATATATATATATATATAGGAACAAAATATTGTTTTTTGAACATTTAAAAAGCGCGGCGTTAAATTACGTTACACGTTACACAATACCCAATAAATTTACAAAACACGAAGTGTCTTGTAACTGATAAATGACTGAAACTCGACAATATAACATTGTCATAACTCGAAGCTCTTCCGAGGAAAAGCCAAGAGCGCGTCCTACCTTCATCTCCGCTATAACTGCAAACCGCCCCGCCCCTTCACGAAACGACGGTTGCGACACTCGGGACGACAATACACGAACTCTCACTCATGTCTCGATTAATATGGTATTAAAAATATATATATGGTTTGTATCATTCATAATTAACTATGTTATTTATGTGTATTGCCATGCATATTTTATTCTATTTATTTATTTATTTTTAACTTATAGCCAAAGTACATACAGTCTTAACATTGATTTCTCTTTGAAACAAAAAAGAAAAGATGTAAGAAGGTAAAAATAAATCTCAGGAATAACATCAATACAATGTTTCTTCACATTTTCTCATACAATAATTTTCATAATAGACTTTTGATCGTAGGCGCGTTATCGTAATAATGGCTCTCGAGGTATCATTATCATCGCTCGCTTGTTATTTCAGAAAAAAAAAATGTGAATTATTATCAATATCTTTGTAAGAGATAGTGGATTCTCTTCCTCATACCTTATAATAACCATTTTTGGCCATTGAGAGGACAGCCGTGGCGCAGGGGCGCAAAGTGTGACTGTAAACGTGGCTGGTTGTGGGTTCGATCCCCACTCGACAAAATGAAATATATATTTAAATTTATATTTTCATTTCTTCGCTCGGTTGCCGAGGCAAAGTGCGGCATTAAGTTTCGCCACTCAATATGCAATACCATGGTGGAAAGTGGGGAATGGAGTGTCTTAAAATTAGGTTCCCTATATCTACACTTTTGTGTGTGGGATTACAGTATGATGCTGATTTTTGATATACAACCTATTTTGAAAAGTTTCTTAATTTAGGGTCTTCCACCGAGGGCTCCGTACAAGTATTGGAGGTTTTGAGCTCTTTCTGAAATTCAAGCTTGGCTGAAATTCAAGTGAGAGAACTTTCATCTATATCTCTCTTGATAATGATACCTCTCTTTTTTTCTTAACTATTACTACCTGTAGATGTTAGCTGAAAAATTTCATAACACTAGGTCAAACGGATGTATCCTAATTTTGAATCCCTTTATAGTGCCAAAATGCGTGTTTCTTGCGATATAAACGGCCATATCTTTTTTTTAAACATATGTAGAATTTTTTTTTTTCAGGAAGTCATGGGGCTGTCTGATCTGAGAGGTATAAGGTTTGAATTTAAACTCGATATCTCTAAGCGTTGCTGAGATTAAGGCTCTTGACAAGCAGACAGACAGTCAGACAGAGAGACAGACAGACAGACGGACAACAAAGTGATCTTCTAAGGGTAAAATTTTTCTTAATATCGGAATCCTAAAAAAATATACTTTTGACTTAACCGTAATTTGAAATAATATTACCTGTACCTCAGACTACTGCAAAGGGTTCGAAACGTCAGATTTTCTAACATGTATTTTCAATTATTATTTACGTGTTTTTTAGCTTCAGGCTGTAACCCGTACATAGCAGGGAGACCATAGAGAGAACCTAGTGTTAAGACACTTCGTTCCCATTAAGACAGTTCAGTTCCCCACTATCCGCTGAATTCTGAAGGCGTGTTGAGTAGCGAAACTCAACGCCGCGCTCTGCCTCATTACCAGAGTGAGGAAATGAAGATATTAAATATTTCATTGTAGTGAGAATCGAACCCACAATCGTTAAATTACAGAACAACGCTTGTGCCTGTGTGCCACGGCGGCTTCAATTAATCTCTGTGAAATATATATATATATATATATATATATATATATATATATATATATATATATATATATATATATATATATATATATATATATATATATATATATATATATATATATATATATATATATATATATATATACATATATATATATATGAAGTGTCCAAGGCAATTTTCTAAAATCTTCTGGTGATAACAAGTCTATTGTTTACTAGAGACTTAGTAAGTGCTAAGCTCGTAGGAAAAGGTCGACTTTACTTGAGTGTGATACGATTTCTATATACAAACTTCGATACTCATTTGGTACTTTATAATAGAATTTTGATATATATCTTTGATACATATCTTTTAAATACATTATTTAGTTGATTTTTTTATTTTATATTTTAATTTTCATTTTGTGCATATATAGGCATAGACAAATAAAAAAAAAAGAAAGTGATATCTGAGATTTTTTAATTCTCTTAACCATATTTAGTTCTCTCTTACATCTTTATAATGTTCTTAAAAATATTTAATAAAACATTTAATTTAGAGTTGTTTAAGTTAACCTGATCCCTGATCGAACTCCTGATTAACCTGATCGAACATAAGCAAAAATATATCACTAAATTATGAAAAGATGCGTACAGACAGCATCATTCTACCTATTTAGAAAACGTATAAAAATTTGAACGCAGCGGGGCTCGAACCCGCGCCTCCTGGAATTTTTTTATACGTTTTCTAAATAAGTATTTTTCTTTCCTAAGTGTGGAATAACACTTTATAAATGTTTAAAAATATTTTAAAAATAGTTTCTCTCTTGCCAAACGATAATTCTTAGTAATTATCTTTGGGTAGCGGAAATTTGTAAAAATCTCCTTACAGAGATGCTAACAACATAAATAAGTTGTAATAAGCGTATAAAAATTTCGACGTAGCTTGGCGAGAACGCATGGCTTAGTGGTCAGAGCGCCTGGTCGGTTTCCAGGAGGCGCGGGTTCTGTAGCTATTGTGGACAATCGATAGTACTAGTTATTGGTCTTTTTTTCAGCTTCACGCTGTATCCTGCATTTAGTAGTAGGCAGAGGTAGAGGTAATATGGTAGGTTAGGTGGGAACCTAGTGTAGGATACTACTACTTTCCACACTTTTCGCCGAATTTTCTGGACATTGTTGTGGTTGTTGTTGAGTGACAGAACTCAACAACACTTTGCCTTGTTACTAGTACGAAGAAACGAAAATATTAATAAATAAAATCATTCAATCCACCTTGTGGGAATCGAACCTATAACCGTTACGCTTACAGTTACACGCTTGTGCCACTATGCCACGATGACCTCAATATTAGAGGCCACATGACGGTTATTGATTTTTCACAAATATAATAGACTAATTGCACCCGCAACTCCGCTTGCGTGAATTACAAAATGTAGAATCTCATTTTTACCCATTTCTATAAAAATATCACCAAAACCTCTATTAACGCTTCCATGCACTTCCCAAGCACGTTAAATATTCAATTTTAGTGTAGTTTCGTCTGTGCATTGTCTGTCAGACACTGAGTAAGGGGAAAGTTTTTTTTATATGTTTTTTTATAAGATATATTTTCTACTGTAAAATAAACTGACGCTAATTGACAGCGACTGATATTTTATACAAGTAACTATGACAACAAATAAAAAACGAAATATTCTGGTAATACATAATGTAGGCTGGCATGGCCTTGTCAAGATAATAATTTGTTTTAGTCATTCTATCTATAGTAGTAAGAAGTAGCATATTAATTTTCATTTTAT
The DNA here is from genome assembly GCA_018249775.1 of Heliconius hecalesia formosus. Classification (NCBI taxonomy): domain Eukaryota; kingdom Metazoa; phylum Arthropoda; class Insecta; order Lepidoptera; family Nymphalidae; genus Heliconius; species Heliconius hecalesia. The sequence goes on from DWMY01002652.1 coordinate 7,952, forward strand.
CGTTCTCATAGACAAAGCGCGGTGTTGAATTCCACCATTCATATCTCAAAAATATTGCGAAAAGTGTAGTGTCTTAACACTAATTTCTTCGTCTACCATGCTATGTGGGAAAAGCGTGACGCTGCTTTACTTCGCTTAGGTAGACTTTGAAAATTCATTGTCTTTGTTGGTCTGTGCGTTTGCTATACGCTAAACGAAATGGAACGAAACGAAACGGCTCAACCGATTTAAATGCAGTTTACAATGTTACAGCCTTAGGACCCAGTTCAGAAGTGTTTGGAAAAGTCTATTTGAATAAAGATTTTTTTAAATTGTATAAATAAAATAAAATAATAGAATAAGTCAGTCTATTTCGTCTGGTGCACTTGCGCTTCTTCTAAACTACTATATTAATTTCAATGAAACTTTTTATGTCAATAAGTTACATGGTCTGGACAGCATCTAATTGTTTTGGAGACTGGCCCTGGATCCAGATGAATAGCCCATATGGAATAATTGAGTGCGGCCATCTTTGACGTTTAGAAATACAAACAATATGTAAATATAAATTGATCTAAAAGATTGAAAAAAAAAAAACAGAAGAGCAAAGAAAATTCTTATTAATAATTTTTATAACAAAAATGGTTTCAATATGTTTATTACGCTACAACGCTACTTTATACCTTTATAATAATTAATTATTCAATACAAATATAAATATTTACTTGCAAAATATGGATATCCGGAAAGAAACTGTTATGTAAACATAATATCGTATTGTAAAAGTTTTTTTACGCTGTATTCCGTACATAGCAGGGTAGGCAGAGCACAACTGAGAACCTAGTGTATATTAACACTTGGTTCCCGTTAGTACTCTTTATTTTCACAAATACAATCCGTTCCCCATAAGACACTTTCGTAGAATGCTGGAGGCGTTTCATGTTGAATGGCCAAGCTTAATGCCGCGCTTTACCTTACTACCTGAGCGATAAAACTATACTAGCTTCACGCTTTTACTTATTGAAGCGGGGTAGTCAGAGAGAACGGAGCGCCAAACGTACGGTTTCTACATACCTCTCTCGCCTCGTCGACTGTCATCAACCTCTTCATACATGCATACATGCATACATGCCTCTCATGCTTTTTACATGACCTTCCTTCAGTATCTTTGATACTATGTTTTCAAAGGTTAACCGAGGTCTCCCTGTATCTCTCTTACCAGAGCGATGAAATGAAAATATTAAATATTTCATTTCTTCGAATGGGAATTGAACCCATAATTTTTACCCGTTTACAGCCATATATTTTATGCCCCAGCGCTACGGCTAGCATCAACAAGGACAATATACACCTAAAGCCTCTTAATTTTAATATTTTTTTAAATAACAAAACAAACTACGATAAAATACTTAAACTTAAGTCCATGTATAGTTATTTAGCGACATTCACTTCATAACTATTCATTACATCAATACTTTTATACAAAAGAGTCCCACGACCCTTTCTTACATTTTCCTTATTCATTGAGCAGACCCCTTCTCGCAAATAGTCGGGCTCAGGTACTGTCACAATGGCAGGTGCCTTAAAAATTCAAAAGATTTTCTTGCGTTCCTTTAAAATGTACTAGTGGTATACTCGATTTTGTCTGATTTTTTTTTCTGGAATATTTTTTTCAGTTTTTGCTTTCTTTTCCGCATATAACATTTCGTTGGCACTCTTTTTTCTACTCTGTCTAATTTTAAAAATATTGCGCATTGCGACTGGTGGAAATCCACGCTTTGTTTTACCTTGCTTGTTTTGTTTTACCAGAGCAAGAAAATGAAAATATTAAATATTGAGACTCTGGGGATTTCATACTATCGAGTGAGAATAGAACCCTAATAGCTTTTACAGTCTTACGTTTGTGTCCCTGCACCACGATGGCCTGAAAACACAAATAGTTGCAAAAATATCGATAAGAAGCATAAAGTTAACAACATAATAGGTTGCAACAAGCATAATTTCGATGTAGCGTGACAGAAACGCAACTATTATACTAACCTATAGTGATCAGAGCGCTTGGACGTTGAGCAAGAGACGAATTTAAAATATATATATATCTTTTCTAAAAAGTAATGTCTTTTTTTAGTTTGACAATCAATGGTGATGATATAGTCTTAAGACATTCAGTTTTTCACTTTCAAGCAGAAAGTATTCAGAAGCGGAACTGAATATTATACAGGAGCGGCAAAATGTACCATCTATCCATTTTTTTGATTATTTATTATTATCCATTTATTAATTATTTATATACATTTATTTATTATTAAAATATTATTCCACATTTAGGAAAGAAAAATACTTTTTAGAAAACATATAAAATCAACAAAAATCCAGTAAAAAACTACTTAATTAATTGACTTAATACGTAAAACCGGATAAAAGTACATGTAAACTATTCCCTTATAATTTATATCAGCATAATGACAGTCATTTGAATTTTTAAAAGCCCTTTCATACTCTATTGTCAAACTGCCCCGCTTTGTTTACAAGAGAGTAGAATTGAATACTGTCCGGAAAAGATCGCGGTTCTTTCATCATGTTTTTTCGTATGCCATTTGGAATTTAAGTATAAAATTTTAATGCTTTTTTGGTATTTTAGTCTTATTTATCTATGTCTTATTTCCTGAATGGTAAGTTTGACCTGAATGGTAAGTTTTTATTTTCACGCTCTATCCCGCACACCGTGTGGTAAGACAGCAAGTGTAAAATTAAACCTCTCGGAACGCTATAATCAAAGAACCACACCATACACAAATTAAACCTCTCAGATCAGATCTCGTGTCTGTGTTTTAGTTAGTGTTTAGTTAAAATATATATTCTCTTTATATAATATTAGCAGGATTGACAAATTCGGCCCACAGTGGTTCAAAAAGTACAAATTTGGATGAACGCCAGAGCCCTGACCTGGCGACTATTTTAAACTTTCATTCAGTTGAAGATGAAATATGCAAATTAATATGAAATCACATATTTGCTTTTAAAATATGTGACATATTTTTTTTCTTATATTTTGACAATTTTCTACGGTCTACATGCTTTTGTGTCATCATTACTTAGACAACCAAGAGACCGTTGTGATATTTTTTCTAAAATACATTATTTATATCATATTAGTTGTCACCCAGAAATTTATTTGCTTACGTAAAGTGGAAAAATTATTTTTTTCCCCTTTAAGAATTTCAAAAATTGTTCTCTTTCAACTCCTATATACTCCAATATCTAATTTCACTTTCTAAGTTTATAGTTTTGTCTGTCAAGCACTCAGTAAGGAAAGAGTTGTATGATATATAGATATACCTATGTATTCATCGTGTGAGGTCGTAGTGGCGCAGGGCCACAAGTGTAAACGCAACGGTTGTGGGTTCGAACCCCACTCGGGGGAACGAAATATATCCGCCACTTATCTCGCAATGTCTCGAGAATGCAGCAGAAATTG
>DWMY01002653.1:0-11407 GCA_018249775.1 Heliconius hecalesia formosus
TATTTGCATAAATTTGGTTACCACAATTGATATTCGTGTTCTGTATAATTAGAAATTTTGATTATCTGTGTCTCATTGAAAATCAAACGCCAATGATTTTATTTTTAATAAAATGTGTAAATTTTATGAACGGTTTTTTTTAGCCAGCCTCAGCTTGAATTTTAACTTTTTAATTTTGGCAAAACTTACTGTTTAACTCTAATGATACTAAGGCAATGATAGTTTTTTGTAATTCTGATAATACCTAATAAACAATTTAAAAAAAATATTCAAAAGTGCTTGTAATGGCTAATGAATAAATATTTTCATTTTTCAGTGTAAAATCAAAATTTTGAAATAAAACAACTACAATTTACACTAGGAGATACGATTCAATTATTCCATGACAACGCCAGCTTCAACTTTCCTTGCAGTCTGATATTACCTCCTACGTTTCATATATCGATTCTGGTATTAAGTACGACGTGTGTTGCATCTCTGAACATGTTTATCAATATATCTGTTTGCATGTGTATTTCAAACGATTTAACTATATACCTATTATATAACAATTTAATTTAGTTCAAGACTCTTTCTAATTTGTGTATCTACAACTTTTGATGCTTTGTTATAAGATATATATATTTTTTTCTTTTCAGCTTTAAAATGTATCCTGCACACATAGCAAAATAGGCAGAGCTAATCCGAAAACCTAATATTGAGACGAATGATGGTTGTGAATTCAATTCCCATTCGGAGAAACGAAATATTTTTTACTTTATTTGTTTTTGTTCTGGTGACGAGGCAAATTGCTGTGTTGAGTTCAACACGCAATGCCTCCAGAATTCGGCGGAAAGTAAGGCATGGAAGTGTCTTATTGGGAACAGAACGTCTTAACACTGGATTCCCAGGTACCCTCTGCCTACCGACATGTAGCTAACAAATAATTATAAGATGAAAATAAAATTTTAGCACTTACACAAGTATCGTAAAAAATATTGAGAAATTTAAAATCATTGCATCTAATTGTTAATTATTATCTATACCATCTAGTCTTATCTAGTCCTATCCAAGTTAAATTTTTATCTACGATCGTGCAATGGAACATTAATTCTCATTTCGATGTAACAAGATCGATTTCGAATAAGTTATTGGACGATGACGATAGATAAACTAATTGGTGAATTTTTAACACTAATTCTTTTAAATAATTTTTAGCTTTATTATTAATCTTTATCAAACCAAAACAGTCCCAGATTTACTACGTACAGAATCTATTAGGTATCCGAACCTTAAAAATAAATAATTTTATATGTGATTATAGTTAAAACTCATTTTTCGATGACTTTAATTGAAGTGACGGGTGACGAAGAGGAAGTGACAGTTTCGATGGTAAATGAAAAACAGGGCAAAAGTATGATTGACAATCTGGGTAACTGGTAAACAGATATATTATTAAAACGAAATATTTTAAATATTTTTAATTAACAACTCAATAGTCAAAAAATATATTACAGTTCTACTAAACTAATATAGATTGTGTAAATCAACTAGCGTAATCAAAACACTGCAACGATAGGAAAAGTTCCTTTATCGAATTTCAATACTGCTTGTGCCGTGTTTCCGTGCAATTGGTAACTTTGATTGTTCGAGATCTTCACTCTCAATTTGCTTCTTCAACATTATAAATGCTGTAAATTAACAGCATACCACAGTGTTGTCTGTATCTAATTAAATTTATTATTTTAAAAAAAATTATAAATAAATTATAATATATTGTATAGTAATATTGCACATTTCGTTAAATTAGCGTCAAGCTCCATCAGACAATTCTTTTTTTACAGGAAGTATTGAAAAATAGTCAATATGAAATATATTTTTCCTTATAATATATTAATATTCTAATTGGTTCTATTAGAATATTTGATCAAAAAAATAAACAAGAGGCGGTGCAACTTTGACACAACTATAACATCAAAAGAACATCAAAACATATTTTTTTAAAATAATATACACCCAACTAACATTAAGTAAGAGATGAGCTTCATCAAAGTAGTTAAAAAGTTTAAAGTGCAAACACTAAAGAGTAACAGAAAATTATAAAAACTTAATATTATTTATACAAAATAACTAATTATTGTAAGTTTCCACAACTTTCGTTCGTTAATTAAAACTATAACGCTTCAAATTCCACAACGTAAACATTTTAATAGAAACCCAATGGTACCAACATTAAATATTCACTATCTACAGATGCAAAACGAAAATTAGACATTCAAAAGACAAAAGGCAAGAAGCCATCTAAGACTGGGTACGATATAAAAAAAAAGGTATATTCTATTTCTATTCGCTCGCCGCATTCGATTTCAATTTCTGGATAATCGAGATCTTGCTCAATTGAACACTCGATTACTCGTTTACGAGGACACCCTCGTTTGAGTTTGCGAAGTTTGATTGCGTTTGCATTGCGCAAGGATATTATCTCTGGATAAAATTAATGTTTTAGGTTATTTACTACCTGTTTTACCTACTGATAATTACTCGATTTGTGTCGTGTAATATTGATTTTGAAATGTGCTATTCTTTAATTCAAATTGATTAATATTTTTATTCGCTCTGGTAATGAGGCAAAACGCGGCTTTGAGTTCTGACGGTCAACACACAATGTCTCCACAATTTGGCGGAAAGTGAGGATGGAAATGTCTTAATGGAAAAGGAGAGTGTTCCTAGATTCCCTCTGCCTCCTCTGCTATTTGTGAGATATGGGATGAACCGAAAAAATAAAAAAAATATTACTAAATGTGATTATTATAGGTCGATAGGTATGAGGCCGGTCGTGGCGCAGCGGCACCAGGTGTGACTGCAAAACCGACTGGTTGTAGGTTCGATCCCCACTCGAGGAGATGAAATATTTACTTAAATTTATATTCCCATTTCTTCGCTCTGGTGTCGAGCTTAAGCGTGGCGTTGAGTTCTGCCACTCAACACGCAATGCCCCCAGAATTCGCCAAAAAGTGGCGGGTAAAACGGAGTGGCTTAACACTAGGTTACCCTGCTGTGTGCGGGATACAGCGTGAAACTGATTTATTATTATTACTGATTTATATTTTTGAATAAATAATTATATACGCTGTATCGTACACACAGATGGGTACGCAGAATGAACCTAGTGTTAAGACACTCAGCTCCCCAAATTCCGCCGAATTCTGGAGGCATTGCATGTTGAGTGGCGGAACTCAACGCCGCAATTTGCCTCGACACCAGCACGAAGAAAGGAAAATATTTTATTAAAATAAATATTTAATTTCCTTGAGTCGGGATCGAACCCACAACCAGTCGCATTTGAAATCACGTCTACGACAGCCTCCCATATTAAATATGTAATATAATTATATAAATTGCGCCACGACTGGCCTACACGAAAATAATTTTATATAATACTCTGATAATAAGACTCATAAAATCCTGTATAACTTTTAATTATAAGTGTATTTTTTTTAATAAAAAGCAATGGTACTTACATAATACACGGGGACGTATCGTGGCATACATAATTGCGGATAGAAGATACAATGAATGATTAGCCTAAAACAGAGGAAGATTTCATGTTAATATAAAATTATAGTGACATTCATTGATAGTATTATATCATAATAATTTAATAAGTTTTTTATAATTTAATCATTTTTACTGTATTAGCTGAATATTTACTATCCAATGTATATTAAAAAAAATAAAAAAAAATATAAATCGGCTTCACGCTGTATCCCACACAGCAGGGTAGGCAGAGACAACCTAGTATTAAGACATGCTATTCCCCACTTTCCGCCAAAATGTATATTAATGTATATTATGTCTTTGAAATGATAATGTTATAAGAATACGAAAGTAATTCAGGTTAGTAAATAAGTTTTTTTTTTTTAATTGGCAAAATATCTATGAGTAAGGATCGATCCCACAACCATCGCGCCACGACGAATTCGAGCATTAATATTTTTAGTTTAGTAGACCATTGGGGTTTTGTTACTCTGTCGTACGTGTCAGTTCGTATTATGGCTTTAGACGCAAACTCCACCTGTTTGCGTTTTAAACATCATTTCACTGTACTGGAATTTTAAAATCGTTACTATAAGTAATGTTATTAACTATATTTACAAAAAATAAATGAAAAAACGATACCTCTTCTCCCTTAGGTGCACATCCTCCTGGCTGTGAGTTACATTCGACATTTGCTTCGCTGAAAGGTAACATTTTTACTTTACACCAAGTAAAATTACATTTTAGTTACTATAGTAAAGCTACTAAGATTATTATTAATAATATATATTGAATGAAAAATTAATAAATTAACTATACAATATCTTTAAAAAAATGTGTGCAAATTTTTTTTCTTTTACACTAAATAACTTCTTACATTTTTTTGATAATTGAAAATTATTGGTAAGAAAGTTAAACACCTTATGTATATTTGACAAAAGTTTAATTGTTTCTTGTTTGTAAATTAAAAACTCAAGCATAAAAATAAATGAAAAGTACCTCAATGGTTTTAATTCCACCATAGACACGGCTAAGATAACAATCAAGAATAATGTAACAGCTTTCGACATTTTCTATGATTTTTATGTAAAATGATTCAGTATTTATATAAATATATCATAACTGTTCGCACACTCTACTCTCACTTCACTAATTCTACTAACGTAATGAAGTTATCAAAAAGAAAACAAGATTTTTATAAAAAAACCTGACCAGGTTTCTGCGAAATCTATCGGGAATGGTTTTTTTTATCTATATCTCATTTACAGTAAATAAAATTAGTCACCTGTTACAACGTTATATCAATCTACTAGCGACCCGCCCGCGGCTTCGCCCGCTTAGAGTAAATGACAACTAACTTCATGTACTAAATTACGTTCCTTCTTAAATATTTATGCTTGCAGCGCACTTATATTACATATACGATGTTATTTGAGGTAACCAAATTATAGCCAAACAGTAAAAAAAAAACTTATTCTTTTAAAGTGTCGAATGATTTGTCGTATGTCGTATTTTGACCTGTAAATAAAAACAGACTATATATATAATAAAAACAGACTATATAATAAAAACAGATAAAAACAAGCGTTGCAGTCTGTTTTTTTTTCTTTAAAATACTAATAATTTTATTTTAGACTTTTAAGTTTTATTATTGAAATGGTCTTGTCACCAGCCTTCATTTACAAAATATATTAATAAAAAATAATTAATTACATATTTTTCAAAAATATTTAAAATACTTAATTACAATAATATTACCAGGCCAGGCCGTGGCGGAGCGGCACGAGGTGTGACTGTAAAACCGACTGGTTGTGGGTTCGAACCCCACTCGAGGAGATGAAATATTTACTTAAATTTATATTTCCATTTCTTCGCTCTGGTGTCGAGGCTAAGCGCGGCGTTGAGTTCTGCCACTCAACACGCAATACCTCCAGAATTCGGCAAAAAGTGGGGAACGGAGTGTCTTAACACTAGGTTCCCTCTGCGTACCCTGCTGTGTGCGGGATACAGCGCGAAGCTGACAATAATATTACCATAACACATAAAAAATGCTATTAGTAGAGTAAGTTCCCTAAATATAGACTAGTCGTATAATATGGACCACCGTACTCTTTCGATGTGTGATGCTGCTAGCGAAGTGGAGTTAGTTATATTAGGTGACTGCCTCTTAGTCCCCCTGCAACATTGCGAACGTAACATCGTGTCAATGTCAGCGGTAGCCCTTTTTCGATTGTTTACAAACTTGATGAAGATTTTTGATAAGCTATCTCAGAATATTATAATGTTGTTATTATTTATTCACTTATAATAATGGATATATTACAAACATCGTAGTACTAGGATGAATTGTTAATTTTACTTGTAGCAGTACCTAAAAATGTTATCAATTTGTAATATGTACTAGTAAGTAATTTCCAAATATGGACCAGTGGTCCACATTATAAGCACTTATATCCATATTGAAGACTGATTTTTTTTTAATTATAAGATTTTGGCGTCTAAACCAAAGAAGTAACCTACTAGATAGCAATGAGCCAAGGATTCGACTCCATAATGGACATACTAACCATAAAAAATCAATGACTAGGTTACCTATAAGCGTCGAAATTTTTTTGGTGTGAAACGGTTGATAATAAATTTACAAGGTCCATATTAAAAACTAGGTGGTATATTTTTAATACCTTGTTGCAAAAGTTCTTAATTCGCGTATTAACTTTTAATTGGTAAATTTGTTAAAATTTGCACCATTATGACTTTTCGAAGTTAAATTGTTATTCTTGAATATTTTATCTAATTATTTAGATAAAAACCATTAAATTTTCTTCATATATTTGGGTTTTATTAAAAGAATACGATATGGTGGTCCATATTTAGGGAACTTACTCTAATCACTAAAAATTAGAACACAAACACAATTCAGTATGTTAGATGAATACGTGTAGTACGAGGCCAGTCGTGGCGCAAGGCCACAAAGATTGACTGTAAGCGGGACTGGTTGTGGGTTCGATCCCCACTCGAGGTAAATAACATATTTATTTAAATTTATATTTCCATTTATTGGCTCTGGTGTCCAGGCAAAGCCCGACGTTGAGTTCCCCCACTCAACACGCAATGTCTCTAAAATTCGGCGGAAAGTGGGGAGCGGAGTGTCTTAACAATAGGTACCCTCTGAGTATCCTGCTGCGGCATACAGCGTGAAGCTAATTTAATTAGATTTTTGAATTAAACTCGTGTAGTTCAAGCGGACAAAGCCGCTGATCGCTAGTATGTAAATAATAATAGTATCAAAGTAAAAACCAAGTGATATAACGAAGTTATTCCTAGTAATTTTGGGAATTATTTTTTTTTGGGGATTGGGAATTGGAAAACACACTCACAAATTTCATACAAATGAATGTATGCACTCATGCAAACTTGAGCTTAGTTTTTTTTACACAGAGAAAACTTAAATCTACTTCAAGGCACTTCGTTCTCCAATTTCCACTCTCCGCCCAAATTCGAAACACAGAAACAGAGTGTTACGCTGCTCTTTATCATAACAGAGTGGGTAAATAAAAATAAATATTGCCCAGAGAGGGCATTGAGCCCATAACCGTCGCTCTATTAATCAGACACTCTGCCACTGCGCACTTTAATGTAGACATATTTATTATCACAACAGCAGATATATAGTTATGAGCGTGGAATTTCCAAGACTTATTTGTGCAATTTATATTATTTTAAATTCGCAATATTACTAGGTATAACTTTTGTTATATCACTTGGTTTTTACTTTGATACTATTATTATTTACATACTAGCGACCAGCGGCTTTGCCCGCTTGAACTATACGAGTTTAATTAAAAAATCTAATTAAATCATCTTCACGCTGTATGCCGCAGCAGGGAAGTCAGAGGGAACCTATTGTTAAGACACTCCGCTCCCCATTTTGCGCCGAATTTTAGAGACATTGCGTGTTGAGTGGGGGAACTCAACGTCGGGCTTTGCCTGGACACCAGAGCCAATAAATGGAAATATAAATTTAAATAAATATGTTATTTACCTCGAGTGGGGATCGAACCCACAACCAGTCCCGCTTACAGTCAATCTTTGTGGCCTTGCGCCACGACTGGCCTCGTACTACACGTATTCATCTAACATACTGAATTGTGTTTGTGTTCTAATTTTTAGTGATTAGAGTAAGTTCCCTAAATATGGACCACCATATCGTATTCTTTTAATAAAACCCAAATATATGAAGAAAATTTAATGGTTTTTATCTAAATAATTAGATAAAATATTCAAGAATAACAATTTAACTTAAAAAATCATAATGGTGCAAATTTTTTACAAATTTACCAATTAAAAGTTAATACGCGAATTAAGAACTTTTACAACAAGGTATTAAAAATGTACCGCCTAGTTTTTAATATGGACTTTGTAAATTTATTATCAACCGTTTCACATCAAAAATTTTCGACGCTTATAGGTAACCTAGTCATTGTTTTTTTATGGTTAGTATGTCCATTATGGAGTCGAGTCTTTGGCCCATTACTATCTAGTAGGTAACTTCTTTGGTTTAGACGTCATTATCCATAAAGAAAAAAAAACTGTCTTCAATATGGAATACGTGCTTATAAGGTGGACCACTGGTTCATATTTGGAAATTTCTTACTAGTACATATTACAAATTGATAACATTTTGAAATACTGCTACAAGTAAAATTAGGAATTCATCCTAATACTACGATGTTTGTAATATATGCATTCTTATAACTGAATAAATAATAACAACATTATAACATTCTGAGATAGCTTACCAAAAATCTTCATCAAATTCGTAAACAATCGAAAAAAGGCTACCGCTGACATTGACACGATGGTACGTTTGCGATGTTGCAGGGGGACTAAGAGGCGGGGTGGGGTCACCTAATATAACTAACTTCACTTCGCGAGTAGCATCACGTATCGAAAGAGTACGGTGGTCCATATTATACGACTAGTCTATATTTAGGGAACTTACTCTACTAATAGCACTTCTTATAAGTTATGGTAATATTATTGTAATTTCTATAAGTATTTTTAATATTTTTAAAAAAATATGTAACCTGTATTGATATATTTTTATGCTACAAATAATTATTTTTTATTAATATACTTTGTAAATGAAGACTGGTAACAAGACCATTTCAATAATAAAACTTAAAAGTCTAAAATAAAATTATTAGTATTGTATAACAAAAAAAAAACAGACTGCAACAAGCAGTCAGGTTTTTATTTACAGGTACAGACAAATCATTCGGCACTTTAATATATTTACATTTTTTTTTTATTTTTCAGCTGTAATTTGTTTATCTTAAAAACATTGTATATTAAGCGGGCGAAGCCGCGGGCGGGTCGCTAGTAGATTGATATAACGTTGTAACGGGTGACTTATTTCATTCACTGTAAATGGCATAAAAAAATATATATAAAAAAACCGTTCCCGATAGATTTCGCAGAAACCTGGTCAGATTTGTTATAAAATGTCGTTTTCTTTTTAATAAGTTCATTACGTTAGTGGAATTAGTAAAGTGAGAGTAGAGTGTAACAGTTATGATATATTGATATAAATACTGAATCATTTTACATAAAAATCATAGAAGATGTCGAAAGTTGTTACATTATTCTTAATTGTTATCTTTGCTGTGTCTATGGTGGAATTAAAACCATTGAGGTACTTTTCATTTATTTTTATGCTTGAGTTTTTAATTTACAAACAAGAAACAATTAAACTTTTGTTAAATATACATCAGGTGTTGAATTTTCTTACCAATAATTTTTAATTATCAAAAAAATGTAAAAAGTTATTTTGTGTAAATGAAAATGTTTTTGCACGCATTTTTTTACAGATATTGTATAGTTAACTTATTAATTTTTCATTTAATATATATTATTAATAATGATCTTAGTAGCTTTTCTATTGTTACTCAAATATAATTTTACATGGTGTAAAGTAAAATACGCGCTTAAAAAAATGTTATCTTTCAGCGAAGCAAATGTCGAATGTAACTCACAGCCAGGAGGATGTGCACCTAAGGGAGAACAGGTATTGTTTTTCCATTTAATTTTTGTAAATATAGTTAACTAGAGGGCGCGCGCGGCTTTGCTCGCTTATTTGCACCCTTAGGGGTGAATTCTTAAAAAAACCATGAAACACGTGTTCAATGAAATATTTTTGAGAGTCTGAATCTCAAATTTTATTAAACTCGGTGCCGATTTAAAAAAATCCATACAAACTTTCAACCCCTATTTCATCCCTTTAGGGTTAAAATTTTTCAAAATCCCTACTTAGTGGATGTCCAGATTATGAAAATAAACATCTGTCCAAATTTCACGTTTCTACGCACAGCGGTTACGGCTGTGCGTGCGCGTCTTACCTCAGTCAGTCATTACATGTCCTTTTATATATATATATATATATATATATATATATATATATATATATATATATATATATATATATATATATATATATATATATATATATATAACATTCCTTATAGTCACGATTTTAAAATTGCAGTACAGTGAAATAATGTTTAAAACGCAAACAGGTGGAATTTGCGTCTAAAGTCATTATATGAACTGACACGTACGACAGAGTAACAAAACCCCAATGGTTTACTAAACTAAAAATATTAATGCTCTAATTCGGCGTGGCGCGATGGTTATGGGATCGATCCCTACTCATGGAGTTTTTGTCAATTAGAAATAAATAAATACTTATTTACTAACGTGAATTACTTTCGTTTTCTAATAACATTATTAATACTAGGTTCTCTCTGCCTACCCTGCTGTGTGGGGTACAGCGTGAAGCTGATTTATATGTTTTTTTTTTATTTTTTTAATATACATTGGAAACTAAAGATTCAGCTAATACAGTAAAAATGATTAAATTATAAAAATCTTATTTAATTATTATGATATAATACTATCGATGAATGTCACTATAATTTTATATCAACATGAAATCTTCCTCTGTTTTAGGCTAGTCCTAGACCAAAACGGCATCTTCCTTGTCTCTTCTATCCGCAATTATGTATGCCACAATACGTCCCCGTGTATTATGTAAGTACCATTGCTTTTTATTAAATAAAAATACACTTACAACTATAAGTTATACAGGATTTTAGGGGTCTTATTATCAGAGTATTGTATAAAATTTAATTTTTCGTGTAGGCCAGTCGTGGCGCAATTTATATCATTATACCGACTCAAGGAAATTACGTGTTAATTTAAAATTTCTATCTTTCCTTTCTTCGCGCTGATATCGAGGCAAAGTACGGCGTTGATTTTCGCCACTCAACACGCAATGCTTCGAGAATTCGGTGAAATGTGTAGAACTGAGTGTCTTAACACTAGGTTCATTGTGCGTACCCTTCTGTGTGCACGATACAGCGTGACGCAAAAAAATACATATACATTCCTTGTACATAATTAATTATAGTATTAAATATTATTATTTTTGTTTACAGCCTGCGACCACGGTTATACAAGGGGGTCACACGTATAATATTGTTAACGGACACGGCAATCACAATACGGTTGCTATAAATCAAGGTTGAGGTTATAAATAGAATTAATTTTAATTATAACAAGTAAAACAATATTTATGATAAATTCTGTTTTATTTATATATTTTGTGTATACTCGTATGTTTCTTTTTTATTATATAAGTTTTGTTTATTTTACCTGATTATTTCCTAGATAACATAACATAATAGAATATTAAATTAATAATTTCTGTTTGGAACTAACGCCGCGGGATGGCGCTGTTTGGCTGTGCGCATGCGCGGACATAATCGTCATTAACGGTCAGCTACCACTTGCATTTTGAATCGGGCGTCGCAAGCATACCGAATTTTATTTC
>DWMY01002654.1:0-11406 GCA_018249775.1 Heliconius hecalesia formosus
ATCTGACTAAAAATGTGATTGTCGGTTTAATTCTCACTCTAGGAAATCAATTATTTTTATTCATTATTAACACAACCAACACAACAGACAAATGATGAGGATGCAAGGCCAGTGTAGAAAAATAATTTATTTTTATGTGTATTTTTTCATTTATGGCTAATAATACTGCTAAAAGTAACAGTAGTGATCACTTGTCAATCGTTTTTTTTTATGGACAAGCCAAAGAGCGTATGGAGACATACATACATTATGCCTACATGCCTAAATGTATTTTATCAAATCAACTAACTGCACCGTGATCCACATAATCAACGGCCACAAACTTGCATTTGACAAAAGGAAATGCAGCCCATATAAGATAAAATTAACTTCCACTTCACATTTTAAAATAAAAAGCAACAGTTTTAATAATTAATTGAATAGAAAAAAGGCACGAACAACAAATGTCTGTGGCGCATAAGAACTCAATTTAAAAAATATATATATATTATCATAATAATTTAACAGCCTAATATAGGCTATAAATAAGACTTATGGAGAGACACTTCTCAGTAATTTATTTTATTAGTTCAAATTGATCTCTAAATTGATAAGGACAACTGTCATGATGACTTGCAAGTCACACTAATATTATAAATGCGAAAGTTGGATGTTATTCTTTCATGCAAATGAAAAATATATATAATATATAGCTTATATATCAGAATATAATGCATATATGCTACAATTCATAACATTTTTTGTATTTTGTCTACAAATAAAGAGCCAGAAAAAATTCTGTCCAGAGATCTATGTTGGCATACACTGCCTATAACATTGCTTGTGTAAAATAGTTCTACAAATACAATTAAATTGGATTCTTTTTCACAAAGCAAGTTTTAGAGTATTTATAAGATGATTGAAAAAAATGATACATTTGCATTCAATGTGTATAGAGTTAAAAATAATATACAAAACTAAGTAACATTAGCAATAAAATGAATGTTTCTTTGATACACTCTTAGTCTCTTGAAACTGACAAACATAACATACCCTGGAAGATTAAACTACGAATCTTATCATATAAATGTTTCTATATCCAAAGTTGTGAACATATATATGAGTAACAACAACCTAAACAACTCAAATGAGTTCAAAGGTCATTGATTGGTAATGGTCAAGCAATTTCCTACTCAATATAGTAGGTATTATTATAATTATTTAGGAGGTAGTACTCAAAATGTGTGTGTTTGAGTAATACTCAAAGTGGGGAATGGAGTGTCTTAACACACTTAACACTAATCTTACTACTTCCTTTGCGTACCTTGCTGTGTGCGGGATACAGCATAAAGCTGACTTTTTTTAATACTCAAAATATTTATTATTTTATAGCTATATATTCCAGGTTAATAGGTTTACTTATTTCTGTATAGAAATATTGTTTAGTAAAGTATTAAAAATTTACCAATGCATCTTGTAGAAGTTTTTTCCCTACATCTTCTGCTGAGTGAAGACCCCCTGAGCCTGATATAAGTTTTGTTTCTTTGGGTTTAGTTAGTTCCTCATTTTTAAATCCAGGGGTATCTGTGTCTGGTGGGAAGGCAAGAGTCAACCTGACATTAGTGCCCACTAATTCCATAAATACAGATTCAGCTAAACCACGCACTGCCCATTTAGCTGCACCATATGCACTGTAGCCATATATTCCTAAAAAATATTATGAATCTTGTTACAACATATAAAAACAAATTAGCCTTATTACTGTTAGTTATAAAAATACTTAAAAGTACTTTTTTTATTTTCTTAATAAGTACTTTTCTTTCTTAAGTATGAAATAACACTTTAAAAATATTAAAAAAATACTTGTTTAGTGGCAGAATTCAATGTCACACTTTATCTTAGTAAAGCAAAAAATTAAAGTAAAGAATTGTTGTCTTGAGTGGGGACTGAACCCACAACCATTGTCTACAGTTACACAAGTCAAAATGTCAAAGTGCTCTATGGTAGACCCATTATGTAAAAATATCAAGAAATAAGTTGTTAAAATAATAAAAAATATATACCCAGCAATGCAGCTTCTGTAGATACAAATACTATTATCCCTTCATTTCTTTCTTTCATCCCTGGCAAAACATACCTCGTGGGATAAGCAGTTCCAAAATAATTAAGGTCTATCATTTGTTTTATGTCTTTTACTAACATTTTATCAAATTGACCACATATGCACATTCCAGCACAATTAATGAGCATAAATACTGGTCCTACATCATTTTCTAGCTTTGACAGAGCTTTTTCTATTGAACTATAATCACATGTTATATCCAAGGGAACGTACTGTATCTTTTGTCCACTGTAAGGAGTGCAGTGACTTGTAATTTCAGTAACTGACAAAATAAGTTTCGGTATATCACGACCGATTATAGTGACATGGGCACCTAATTTAGCTGCTTCAATTGCTACTGCTTTACCGATACCACTAGATCCACCCGTTACAACAACATGTTTTTTCTTTAAATCTTTGTAAACAATCTTTTTCTCTAATAATAGATATAACACTAACATAAAAATGCTTAAAACTATCAAAATGCCTATTCCAATGAAAAATAACATTTTATAACAAAGGTTAAAATAAAAACTATTGTAATTCTGTATCCTCTGCTATGTATATTATTTATATTTATGGGGTATTTTTTTTGTTTATAATATAATGAACACCAACTTAAAATTACAGCACTTTACTACCGGAACGGAAACGGCAAGGCTAGTTATGATTTGACTTTGGCAAATGACATTGGCATTGGCAGTTGTTACTTGTTATATACTTGTTAGTTGATACAACGCTTGCGGTATATATTAAAGCATATAATTATACTTTCTATTTTCTAACAGTAGTAGTAGTATTTCAGGAGCGAATAAATTCTTCCACTTTATAATATTAGTATAATACATGTGATATCTTAGGTCAACTATTATATTTTTAAAATGAAAATCCTTACAAAGCGTACTTATAAATTTAATTACTCTTACACAGAATAAAGAGTAAAATCAATTGTTCAAACTACGTACGGTACTGTACTGTCTAGCAATGTAATTGAGCTTATGAATGTAATATATCAATATTTATATTCTATGGTGACAATATTTATAATTTATATTCTTCATCTGTGATCACTGATCAATCAAAATAGAATTTTATGTTGTCAAATTTATTGATTCACATTTTTAGTCAAACAATATTATTAAATACTATTTAATTGTACTATAAATAGAAACATTATATTAAGATAGACTCTTGTTTGTGATAAAATAACAAAAAAAAATATAGTGCTTACAATATATTATAATGAATCAAGAGACTAATCGATTAAACACATTTACAAATTGGCCTTCTTCTGCACCTGTAGATCCTGGAAGAGTAGCCAAAGCTGGCTTTTTTTATACTGGTTATGGGACTGAGGTTGAGTGCTTTAGTTGTGGGGGCAAAATATCCAATTGGAATTACGGTGATCAGGTTATGTGGAGACATAGGCAAATAGAGCCAAATTGTGCTTTTGTTTCTAATCCTTTACTGTCAGGTAATGTTCCTTTAGTTAATGGCCGAGAATGTAATAATAGCCAAAATTCTGAAGAAATACCTCTTCTTGAAAATGAGCAAAGAGATACTGAGTCATCTGCCAATTATGGTCTTGTTGAAGATGATGAAATGTACAAAAGCAATGCTCTACGATTATTATCATTTGTGAATTGGGATGTAAGTGGTTTTATGTTTCTTATTAATTTTTGATATTATAAATTTGTGACAGCTATTATGAAAGTTCATTATAATGCCTACTTATATGTGTAGTAATTTATTTATGTGGTAAAAGATATTATATAAATATATATTTTCATTATTATATTAAAACAAATAATAATGTTTGAAACACTTGCCTGACCTTTAAGACAAAGAGCAAATAACTTTAACCTTAGAGGTTCAATTAATATTTGAACATTATTTACATAGACATAGGATATATTTTGTAGAAAATAACTCAGTATGCCACTAAACTTTCGAAGAAATAATTTAAATAAATTTCAATTTAATGTATTAAATATTTTTTTATTTAATATAAACAAACATGATACTTATTTTAACCTTAGTATGGGATAACATTTCAAAAATTTTAAAAATATTGAGTAATAGCATTGTTTTGAAAACAATTATTAGCTGTACATTATTAGCTGTACCTTCCTTGGATAGCAGAAATTTGTAAAATCTCCTTACAGAAAAGTCAAGAATGTAAATAAACAGTAACAATTATATAAGAATTTCAGCATAGCTTTTATAAGAATCAAGCTGTATTGAAATTATTTAAATCAGTTTCATGCTGTATCCCACACACAGCAGGGTATGCAGAGGGAACCTAGTGTTAAGATACTCCATTCCCCACTTTCTGCGGGATTCTGGAGGCATTGCGTGTTGAGTGGCAGAACTCAAAGCCGTGCTTAGCCTCAACACCAGAGCGAAGAAATGGAAATATAAATTTAAGTAAATATTTCATTTCCTCGAGTGGGGATCGAACCCACAACCAGTCGGTTTTACAGTCACACTTTGTGCCACTGCGCCACGAGTGGCCTCTCTTGCTCTTTAAAATGTGGAATAAAGTTGTAATGTACATATAGCTTAGTCAGAGCATTTAGATGATTTCCTCACATCATGGGTAGTATTCAAAAAAAGGAGTATTCAAATACTACTATGCAAAATTTATTATATGTTTTATAAATGAATAAAGAATTATAATAAATATAAATAAAATAATTTATAGGATCCATCAGTGCCAAGGGAAGAATTGGTTAGTGCTGGATTTTATCATGCAGGAGAGGGAAGAATCAGATGTGCTTGGTGTGGAGGAGAAATTGCACCTATAAGAAATTTAGGATCAATTGGTACACCACTAGAAATACATAGAATGTAAGTACTAAGTATCAGTCAGCCATCAGTTTAATTTTAAGGTTAATCACACTTTATCATATTTTTTAGCTTAATACTATATACAATATACAAATTACAATATATTGCACTGGGTTCCATTGCCCAGCAGGGTAGGCAGAGGAAACCCAGTATTATGACTCTCATCAATTTTTACCCATGCAATATTTAAATATTGCATGTTGAGTTGTGTGAGTTACACAACATCACTCTTATTATTCTTATTACCAGAGGGAGAAAATGGCAATAATTTAATCCTCCAAGTGAAAATCAAACCCAAAATCGTTGTTTTTACAATGCGGCAATTGACTGTTGTGCTTCAATGGCCTTAATTCATACAATGTTCATTATTTATTACCAATAAGCATGATGTGCGAAGTGATTCATTATAAATAAATTAATACTTAGAAATATTCAATATTTAGAAATGTACAAAATTTTGACACAGCAGGCTCAATGGCAGCAGTAACAATCATTATAACTAATCTCAAAGAGAATGAATTTCATAGTTAAACAGTTTGCAAGACCCATGGGTTTGGAACCTGCTACATTCAAAATTTATATATGTGTGTAGATTATTTTCTTTTCTTAGTGTGGTTAACAACACTTAGGTACACAAAGATATTAAAATATGGATGCTACTGTTGAAGAGAGTGATGTTATGATATGAAAACATTATATTTACATAGTATTTATTAGTTAATATGAATCATTCTAAATTATATTTAATAAAAAATAGTTTAACTGATTGTTATTTTAAAATGTATATATTTTGTTTTAGTGATTAGCCAAAGAAAAAACTAATCAAAAATTTGCCAAATTAATATTTGGCTTTTTTTTACTTTGTATGTATCCACATTTTAAAGACCAAACATAAAACTAATATCCACATTATGCCTGTTCCACCTCAACAAATTTTATTTAATATTTTTTTAATTGTTTTTCAAAGTTATGTTATTTTTACTCTAGATTCTAGAGAAATTATTGGTCATTTATAAATTATGTCACATGAACTTTATATTTTTTTGACTTTCCATGTAGATGTCTGTACAAAACCATAAATATATAAAAAATATTTTACTATTATTTATTCCAGGTACTTTCCACGTTGTCAGCATGCATTGGCCTTAGAAGAAGAACGACGTACCACAGAGTTTTCTCCTCCAGATTCGCCTCCATCATACACTCCGCCTATTCAGTCCCCCGCAGTAGCAAATATACCACAATCGTGAGAATTAATGTATTTTTTAGCTTCAGTAGCAAAGACGGCAGAGCGAGGAAATTTAAATATTAAATAATTCCTTCCGCCGTGTGGGAATCGAACCCACAACCGCCGTATTACGTAGTACGCATCGCAGTCACACGCTTTGGCCACTGCGTCACGACACGGTCTCTATTTTATTAAATTCATATATTGTTCAATTATATATGTACTTGTTTTAGCTTCATCTCTAATTATAAAACTTTACCTATTTTAGGAAATCTTGCAACTTTTTCCATCCAGTTATTGCTGACACTTTGCATAAAAATAGTTAAAATTCTGATAACAATGCAATGTTTTCTTAATTGCAATGCAATATTCTCACCACAATAACTTGGATAGTGTATTTATATAGTTTTAAAACAATTTGTGATCATTACTAATTTGCATTAATTATTTTGAAACATCTATGTACTTGGAAAATTGATAGATTCTTCACTCTAACTTACTGCATATTTCAGATATACGAAACTTAAATGACAAAGGTGTACATCGCAGTTTGTGTAACTAAACTTACTTAAACTAGCAACTAAATCTTTAGAGCACATATACAACACATTCTTATCATAGAGATCAAACGCCTTGATGGCGGTAAAATTTTCTAAAACAGTACTTTATTTAGCATATAAAATTAGTTTATAGAAACAATTTTTTTTAGCGTCACGCTGTATCCCGTACACAGCAGGGTAGACAGAGGAAAAGTACTAGTGTTAAGAAACTCCGCTGAATTCTGGAAGTATTGCGTGTTGAGAAGCGGAACTCAACTCCGCATTTTGCCTCGACACCAGAGCGAAGATATCAAAATATTATATATTTAATTTTAATAGAGTAATTTAGAATTTACATGATTATTTTAGATGTTTAACTTTTTGTATGTTTAAGGAAAAATACACTTAACATAAAGTTATTGATGGAATTTTAGAAATAGTGATGTCATACCAAAAGCAATTACGTACTTATAATACTTGTAGCTTCAAACTCTGTAAAAGACCAATGTGTGACTTAATACGTATTAGTAGTTAGTTATTGGAATTTAGTTTCTAAAAATTATGATTTGCAAAAAACTTAGTTTTATTAAATATATATATCTTCAATTTTTTATAGAAAAAAAAAATATTAGGCCATTTAGGAAAATGAAATCTAAATATTAAATATTTCATTTCCTCGCTCTAGTCGTTACTAGAGCAACGCACAGTTAAAGCACAGTTTTGCCGCTTAACACGCAGTGCCTCCAGACCTCGGCGGACAGCAGGGGACGGAAGTTTATTAATTAGAAATTTTGAAAATGATAATTGCTTTAAATTTTGTACTAGTACTAATAAAGATACAGTATATACAGTGCATAAGGCAGTTATTGTTTTCAAAGTTTACCATTTCCGTTTTTTTTTTAAATATTTAAATAACATACATGTGCTGTATTTAAATATTTTATTAAAAAAGGTTCCGTATGATATTTGAATACAGCATAGGAAGCACCCATCCTGTTTTATATTGACTTCAGATCTATTATCGATAAAAAACATTTTATATTTGTATCAATTTGAATACAGTTCAGGTGCGGAACACAACGCTCGAGTCATAGAAGCGGGTGGTGAATGGAAGTCTCTAGGCGTGGTGGGTGGTGGGGCGAAGCACCCGTCCAGGGCTGCGCTGTCGGCCCGCCTCTCTACATTTGTCCAGTGGCCGGCCGATAGAGTGCAAGCGCCTAAGACTTTGGCAGACGCTGGGTTTTTTTATACGGGGATTGATGATCAGGTATTTTTCTTAATAATTATATTGTTATTCTTTAAAGTAGGAAGCGATTTTGTAGTACTTTTAATGTCGTCATTTTATTAAAAAAATGTAATACTGTTAAGTCCCTCCACTAAGCAAGCAATGTCTCAAAAATTCGACGGAAGTTGGTGAACGGATAGTCTTAACATATGCGCGGGCAGTATGAAGCTAAAAAAAATCCTAAATCAAATCTGTGCAACCATCTTCAGCTAACTTCAGGGCGGCCACGACACGTTGACCGTACTATATTTTAAATTTATAACACATTTCAGGTGAGATGCTTCTATTGCGACGGTGGTTTAGGCAAATGGGAAGCTGGGGACGTGCCGTGGTCGGAGCACGCGCACTGGTTCCCTCACTGCGGGTACGTGCTACTCGTCAAGGGGCAGGAGTTCGTAGATACCTGTCGGAATAGAGTGTCTGTGCAACGTACGGTGAGTTATGTGTAATATATATGTTATTATTTTAGAGTATTTTTTGTTAACCTGGTTATCTTGATAAGGATATCTATCATGCCTTGAAAATGTGACATTATCGTCAGTTTCCCATACGTGGACTAATTATTTATTAATCAAATCGAACCCTGTGAAGTGAGTTAAAAATAATGCGCGGTGTGGGATTTCAATATTCAATATGCATTTTTTACCGTCCATTTATTTTCATGTTATTGATTTTTTTTTGCTTGCAATAATATATAGAGTATATTTTATTCTATTCTATTTTCATTTTTTACATTACAGTTTTCAGCTGACCGCGGCCTTAGTTCTAGAACACGAAATCCTTCTGTCAATTTTCCAGTTACGCCCAGTCAGGTCAGATATAAAAAAAAACCTTTAATTTTAAAAGATTAATCAAATATTAATTGCAAAAAAATTATTGCAAATCAAATTAAATTTAAACTAAAAAAAATATGTAAATAACCTCGTACGATTTACTTATTTTGAAGTTATTTTAATTTAATGTTATTTAATAATTTAGTATACAATCAATACAATAACCAAACGTCGTGACGCACTGGCACAAGCTTGTGACTATAAACGCGACAGTTGTGGGACGCCCAACTCGGGGGAATAAAATATATATATTTTTTCATTTCTTGGATCCGGTGACAATATAAAGAGCAGATTTGTGGTCCGCCATTCAACGAGGAGAATAGAGTAGTGATATGCTTTATTTATTTTTTTATTCCCCAGAGTGGGAATCGAACCCATAACCGTCGTTTTTACAGTTAAATGCTTGTGCCGCTACGCCACGAGTACCTTAATATTTTATAATTTATTATTTATGTATAGATAGAAGAATGTATGGAGAGCAGTTTGGCGTCGGCAGCGCTCGGTGCGGGATTGGACGCGGCGCGAGTTAGACGCGCCATAGTCAGAAGATTACGGGCTACAGGTGTTGTTTTCTTTTAGCTTCACGTTATATTTCGCACATAGTAGGGAAGTATAAAGGAACCTAGTCTTAAAAAATATTTTTGTTCACATCCCAATTTTTGGGACGTTGCGTGTTGAGTGAAGGAACTCTACGCTGTATTTCAGTTTTGTCATCACAACGAGGGAACGTTAATACTCCAGGGTGAAAATCACACCTGCAACCGTCGCGTTTATAGTCAGACGCTATGCCACTACGCGACGACGG
Source organism: Heliconius hecalesia formosus (assembly GCA_018249775.1). Classification (NCBI taxonomy): domain Eukaryota; kingdom Metazoa; phylum Arthropoda; class Insecta; order Lepidoptera; family Nymphalidae; genus Heliconius; species Heliconius hecalesia. Next base: position 9,621 of record DWMY01002654.1, read on the forward strand.
CCTTGTCAGCCTAGCACTCATTAGCAATGTACCAACAATGTACAGTATGCGAGTCTTAAGCTGAACTTTGCGTTTGTGTGAGCGATCACCGAAACTAGAGCCAAAAAAATATTAATTATTAATTTACACAATCATATTGCTTTATTTCAAGCGGAATTCGAGATTTTGAAAAAAAAATGTAGATTTTTTATTTTCGTTATTTTTACAATAAAATTCAAAATTCATTAATAATGTTTTTTTAATGTAAATATTTAATGACAAAACCCTAAAAGAAATATAATTATGTCACTTAAACATTGATCGAATTTTTAGAGAAGGAAATATTTTTTTTTTACTTTCTGAAAGGTGTTTTGTCAGAAAATGTATTTTATACTCCTCCATACTCAAGATTTTTTTAAAAATTTCTGAAGTGGTGCAACAATATAAAAAAAAAACTTTTCAAAAGCTATATTTTCCCGAAATATACAGGGTGTCAGCGCTTCTTTTATGGAAACAGCATAAAGGTAAAATATTTTAAACCCGTACCTAAATAAATTAATAAAGATACCTCAACAGTTTAGACGTAGGATTTATTTCATTTCACGATGTTTATCCACCTGTATTTCGTGTGACGCAGTTACGCCAAGATGGGAATAACGTAAACGCATACTACTACAAAAATATTACTAAAGGTTAAACAACTTTGAACTTTGCCGTCAATACCTACGACTCGATTTCGGAATGAGGCGTATGCGGCGGTTTCCCTTTGATAGGTTTATTGTGTGCGTGCGTCGTTCTTCACAAATGGCGTTTTATTTTAAGACGACAATTTTATTATTTATTTTCTTTGAAAAAAAACACTTTTTCATATTTGCGGAAAAAAATGTATTAGGCATTTATGGAGTAGTTAAAACTATGGTTTCATTTAAAGTGGTGCTGACACTTCCACCCTGTAGAGTAGTTAAAACTTGGTTTCATTTAAAGTGGTGCTGACACTTCTACCCTATATATATTTTTTGTTTGTACAACAAGATACGTAAAAAATCTTTTTACCGGTAATATGTATATGAGAAAAAAAAAAGAAAATAAACATTCAAGTGGTGAAAAAGCGTAAAAAATTTAAGGTTATTATTTTACACCAAATTAATCCCCAATATGCGAGTTAATATAGCCGCGAGAGCACAATTTTCATACTAAAACGGCTATACCTTTACATAAAAAAATACATCGATTCTTCTATCGAAATTGCATCCTCATCATTTTCAGTCTCGCCTGTTGTGTTGTTTTTGCTAATAATGAATTGTTCGGTCATATCATCAAGAACAGCGTGGTGACTATGATTTTATTCTTTTACTGCTCGTCACATATATTTTTCTATTTTCGTGCCAACTTTTTCCTTTACATAAAAAAAATTATAATTAATTTGAATTTAATTAATATTTTATTCCCCTTTACTTTTAATAAATTAAATAAAAAATAATAATATTAAGATTTAAATACGTGATACTGCTACCAGTACATCAGCTAATAGCTAGTGTACACACAAACACAGCCTATAGCTTATAGACTGTACCGCAAACAGTGATGTAACGACAGTTCCTCATCCCGCAGGCCTCCCGTTCACGACGTCGGAGGCGCTCATCGACGCGGTGCTGGACGAGCAGCTCAACGAGGAGGCGTGGTCGGTGTCGCCGCGCTCGCAGCGCCTCGCGCGCGACATACTGGCCGAGACGCTGCGGGACTTCGCGCCCCGCGCCGGGTGAGTGTGTGCGCGTGTGTGTGCGTGTGTGTGCGTGCGTGTATCAGG
>DWMY01002655.1:0-11406 GCA_018249775.1 Heliconius hecalesia formosus
CACACACACACGCACACACTCCATTAACACTCTCCGTTCCGATTACCAATGTAATTAATATGTTTTTTTAGCTTTACAATGTATTCTGCACCTAGCAGGGTAGTCAGGGAACCTAACACACACACACGCACACACTCCATTAACACTCTCCGTTCCGATTACCAATGTAATTAATATGTTTTTTTAGCTTTACAATGTATTCTGCACCTAGCAGGGTAGTCAGGGAACCTAACACACACACACGCACACACTCCATTAACACTCTCCGTTCCGATTACCAATGTAATTAATATGTTTTTTTAGCTTTACAATATATTCTGCACCTAGCAGGGTAGTCAGGGAACCTAGCACACACATACACTCCGTTAACACTCTCCGTTCCGATTACAAATATATTTGATATGTTTTTTTAGCTTTACAGTGTATTCCGCACATAGCTGGGTAGTCACAGGGACCTGGGAACCTAGCGTTACGATTAAGGTACTTCCGTGCCTCACTTTCCGATGAATTCTTGCGGCATTCGCGTGTTGAGTGGCGCAAGTCACCGCCGCGCATTGTCTCGTTACCAGAGCGAGGAAATGTAAATAATAAATATGCAATATTAAAGTCATACTTAATCAACAGATTTTTTATTGTGAATTTATGAAAAGAGAGCGTTGAAAACAAAAAAAAAACATACAAAATACTATCTTCATTGTGCGCAAATTTGAAACATTTTTTTGGTTCTTGACGAAGTGACGTAGAAATAAGCCTATTTTTAAATAGATAGAAAGAAGACGTTGCTAAGTAAACTTGGTGAGGAATTCAGTATGCGTCACGTCTGTGACGTCGCCGAAATAGTTATCTGGCCAATTGATTTAGAAAACCATATGTCATGTTTTAAAACTAAGGAGAACGTATTTGTATAGGTATATTTCTCTATTATATTCCCTCAGAACAACCAGAGGCAAGCCGTCGCGGAGGACAGGCGCAGTATGTGAGTTCGATTATCGCTCTATCGATTATAATATTATCAAGGAAATAAAATATTTAATATTTTCATTTCTATGTTCTGGTGTCTCTGGTGGCTCTGGGATACAGTGTAAAGCTTAAAGAAACAATCTAATAAACTAGAGTCAAGACCCTTCGTTCTCCATTTTGCGCCTTCATTTGCGATCGCCTTCATCTCGACATATGCAAACATACTAACAGTTCAACCCTTATTAAAACTTACTTCGTTCCCTAAAATATATGTTATCAAAGCAAAAAAAAATGTTAACTAATATACTTTAAGTGTGACCAGGACGTTAGGGAAGTCACTGTCGTACAAAAACTGACCCACCTGCAGCAATCACGTACAGAGGCTCAGGGCGGGTCCTTAGGAAGCCTCTCAAGATTGTTAATTATCTGAAGGCAAGAAATCTGAGATTTGTTTTCGTAGTCTATATAAATAAAGCAAGGTTTTGTTAATTAATTTGTTAGTAATGAAAAATATTGTGGTTTTATTATTTACGTAGTATCAATAAAATATAAGAAAGTAGGGAACGGAGTCTATTACACTACGTTCCCTTTGCCTATCCTGCTGTGTGCGGGATACAGCGTGAAGCTGATTTAATTTAATTATTTTTTTTATCAATTTCACGCTGTATCCCGCATATAGCAGAGTGCTCAGAGGGCATCTAGTATTAAGATACTCCGTTCTCCATTTTCCGCTGAATTTTGAAGCATTGCGTGTATAGTGGCGGAACTCAACACCGTGCTTTATCCTCGGTACCAAAGCGAAAAAATGAAGAAACAACTAACCACAAATCCGAGAAAATGTTCTTAAACAAAGCTATTTAACTACTTCCTATATCGTGTTGCTTGTAAAACGCTAATTACCAAACGCTTGAGACGCATCCCGTTGTATTTCCCCTCCACGATATGTATGTATGTATGTATGAACAATACACGTACGGTGCCGTGTTCCCTAATGTTGCCCTATATTTATACTGTTTGAACACGCAATGTAATATATTGTGTAAAGTAAAGAACAAGTATCGCAATGTGGCAACTTTGAAGCATTTCTTAGATTGTATCAGAGATTCACAAAGTTGGTACAAGTTTATACAAAAATTGAATAAAAAAAAATGTAGAAAAAAACATAAATAATTGATTTAAAGCGGTTATGGCATCGTTGTAATTATTTGGTGAAAGGATTAAAATAAAATAGTCAGTATTTATATGAGTATTATTTATTAGGAGAGGATTTTATGCTGTGGTGGTTATTTAAAATCTCTGGTAGGGTGACCTCCAGTGGTGGCGCAGGCGCACAAAGTTGTGGGTTGTGGGATCGATCCCCACTCGAGGAAATCAAATATTCATTTAACCCTTAATCGGATACTGGAAAATATTTTCCTCCCAAAACAATCAATAAATCCAAACTTGCAAAAGTAATATATTAATTTTGTAAAAGGAAATATATACATTTTCTTTCGTTTGTTACAGTAATATATTAATTAATTGTATAAATAGTATTATCTAGTAGGATATTAGAAATTTAATGCCAAACATAAATTATGAAATATATTGATTTGGTGTACTGCCCGTTTAAGGGTTAAATTTATATTTTTATTTCTTCGCTCTGGTATCGAGGCAAAACGCGGGGTTGAGATCCGCCACTCAACATGTAATGCCTCCAGAATTTGCCAGAAAATGGGGAACGGAGTGTCTTAACACTAAATACCGTTTGACTACCCTGGTGCGTGCGGGATACAGCGTGTAGCTAATTTTTTTGTATATTTATTCTAATTTCATTATATTTAACAATATATTTTTAATAAGTTGACATACAATATATGTATATACACATGCTGATAGACATACTATATATGTTGCAATATAACACATGCTGATATAATATTATAGACTGAAAACCTAGGACCCCCCGACCTACGTCATTTTAGCAAATGACATAGTTCTGGAGGCTCAGGGCCCCCAGAACTACATCATAGGCTATTAGGTATACTATTTCAGGTCTCATTTTCAATATACATAAGTTAATAAGTTTGTTTTATTTTGAGTGTCAAATAAATGAACCTAAAATGAAATAATAACATGACAGGAACTCAATATTAATTCATCACTAGCAATGGAATTTGCGAGGAAACTTCAGAAAATACCTTATTTTAACACTTTTTGGAGGTGCTATTATATTTCTCTCTCCCTATAGAACACTCCGCTTTCCTATAGAAGTTTAAAGTTGTTTTTTTTAATATCTTTTATAGTGTTAATATTAACTAAATTGGACTATATAATTTACACAATAATAATATATTAATGAAAAAACCTGTTTACAAATCAAGTCCTTTCATTTGATACCCATATACCTAATATGGGTTGTGCAAAAATTTGCATCCCGCCATTTTGTTGCGGCGGCCATTTTGAATTAAGAACAATATTGATTATATATAACTACAATGTCATCAGGAAGCGATTCAAATTGAATTTCCAACATTACACACACAGAAAATCAAATAAAAACTTTAAAAAAAAAAACGGCAAAACAGTTGTAAACACACAATAAAACATATAATTACAACAATATCGAGACTTGTATCTTTATTGAGGAAGGAGTGAAAAATTGTTTACCCGTCGTAGAATCCGAAACGGTGATGTTGGTCATAAAACATTGTTTTATTGTGAAATAAACAGGGCACGAACAGACTCCCATTGACGGCACCCGACCTTTCGTAATGAGAACTTTTATGTCTCTGCACACGCTAAAAGGAAAATAATTTAGGCGTAAATGGTTTATATGAATTGGGTTTTTATGTTGAAAAGGATCAACTGTCGAAAATCGCTACATTCTAAGCTTACATTTTAAAGCTTGGTGTAGGGTTCGTTGGCTTCGCTTGTACTCATTATTTCTATGTTATTTATGTTATAAATTATATATAAAAATAATATAAGTACTACTAAAATTCAATAGTTTCGGTATATAAAAATAAGGTTATTTCCGTTTCAATTACTTTTGAGGCCGAGTTGTGGGTTCGATTCTCACTTGGGGGAATGAATTATTATTTATAAATACATTCATTTCTTTCTTCTGGTATTGGTACCAGATTGGCAAGCAAAAACCACTGCATTGAGTTCCGCCGCTCAATACGCAATTCCTTGAAAATTCGGAGGAAAGTAGGGAACGGAACGTCTTAACATTAGGTTCCCTCTGCTTACACTGCTATATGAGGGATACAACGTGAATCTGAACTACTTATTTATACGTTTTCTAAATAAGTATTTTTCTTTAAAAATAGTTAAAAATGAATCTGATCTTTTGATGTCGTTACACCAATACTACCACTGCTAACTATAGACTGAGAAATGAAAGATTTTCCCAGACAAAATATATTACGAGAAATTTTAGTTTTAATTTCTGTTCCATTTTAGTTTTTAGATAGCAGGTAAACCATCTTAAAGACATTGACATTTCAAATAAATTATATCCGGACGTAGACAGCACTATTCACTGAGCACAACGTTGCCAAAATCTTTCCGCATCAAAAGCCAGTCAAAAGACTCGTTAGTAAATTGCCCTTTGTTCTACTCCAGCGTAGGCCATGTTTTTGATTTGATTCAGTTTGATTACAGACCAATGCGATAGAAATGGCATTCGATAGGAATTATTTGAACAAAATCTATATTTTTTTTTTAGTTGGCGCAAACTTTCCCTAATCGGGCCTATTTTAGCGAGGAAATAGTTTATATCGCGGTGTTAAATTAATATAAGGGAGAGTATTTTAATTTACAGCGTATAAAAAAGTCGGTTAAGGGCGACTGGGTCTGTCAAACTGAGGCTTCCATTCCTATTTCAGAATTTTAGGTCAACGGGAAATACAACATATAAAAGTTGACAAGCTTATGTTATGGGCACATACACTTATTGTATTGGAAATGAACTATACATATAAGCTTATAATTATTTTATCCTGTGAAATAACTATAGTTTTTCGCTATTCTGATGTTCTCAATTATTATTTATATAATAAATTCTCACTTCGTGCCAATTTTCATAACTGTAGCTCTACGGGAAGTACCCTATAGGTTTTAATTATGCGACGAATTTCAAAATGCAGGAAAAATTTCGCATATATGCTTGTGTTTTATGATTGCGATGTCTTAGAAGTCTATTTTTTCTGTGTTTCAAAGTACTTAATATAAAAAGAAATAGACCTTAATAATATTAATTTCATCTTGATACCTCCACGTAATCATGAAATAAATGGTGTTGACAGACGGACAGCAAGGTGATATAATAAGGGTACCATTTTCACCTTTTGAAGTACGTAACCCTAACTAGAATATACAAACTTCATAAACAACAACATAAATTTTAATATCGACGCCTGTCCCGACAGTGTTCTGTTACGCTGCCATTTCTGAAGGCTGCGAGATCTATCAAGTCGTCCGGTCAGCTATTGTTGGCAAATACGACACTAATTCAATTTTATTAATGCTTTGGCCATTTGCCTCACAGCGGTTTGTTCGATAGCCTTTTCTATCATTTATTTTGTTGTTTTTCGAAACGTAGAATCGCAACGAATTTTTTTTTATGTTTGATTAAAGAAACCGTTTGTATATTGGATTTTGGTTATCTAGTAATCTTTGATCAATATTTATTATCAGTCTGCAGGTTGCAATTATTATTATTTTATTAAATATTTTAAATTTCAATTTTCTAAGCTTAATAAAAAATATGATGTGGCCTCGGTCGTAGTCTCGTCGTACCACTTACCGCTTTGTATATACGGTGTTAAGGTAAAATATCAAAAACATGGTGCACATAAAATCGTAATATCTCACCTGCGCCGGGCCGTGTCTCCATTTTATTAAAGTTTTTCAAGCAAAGTGATAAAAATGATGGGCGCGCTTCATAAAGTCTGTCGCTTTGTCTTATTTTGTAATATTCTTGTTTTATTTTTCATATGACATTGGACGTTCTTTATTTAAATTGTAAAGGTTATCTTTATAAAAAAATATATATTAAATTTATTTTTTAGTTACTTTTAATTAATCCCGTTGGAATTGTAATTTCCTAGAATAGAGGTTTCGATCTGGGTCATGAGATCTACTGAACATTAAAGAACAATAAAAATGTTGTAATTTTCTGGTTTACTTTTTAATGTAAAATTTATTTAACTTCAAACTGTATTCCGCATCTAGCAGGATAGGGCTAACCTAGTGTTAAAACACTCCGTTCTCCCCATTTTCCGCCGTATTTTCGAGGCATTGCCAGTTGAGTGGCGAAGCTCAACGCTGAGCATTTACCTTGTGACCAGAGCGAACAAAAGAAAATATTAATAAATAATAAATCATTCTTCCGAGACGGAATAGAATCCACAACCGTCGCGCTCACAGTCACACGCTTGTACCACTGCGCCACAACGGCCATATTGTTATAATTATATAACACAATAAAAATAAAAATACTTAGTACACTTTCAAAACAAAATAACGTCTTATATTATTCCTTCATTTCGCTTCATTAGAAATGTACACTTAATTTGGCACATCGCGTTTACGGTGCATTAAACAGTGCACGTGAAAATTTATAGCGAGTAGTTGTAAATTCTACCTTTGTGCTGTAACTTGAATAGTTCTGTCTGCGACCCGTGTAATTTGAAACATTTCATAATAACCAGTTTTAATATCAGACACGACACGCGGCTAAACTATGCGTTGGATAATTGTATGATTTTTTTTCACGTTGCATGTTTGTTTATATGAGGAAGTTGTTTCGTGGAATAAATAAAAAGACTAGTTGTGGGACAGAGGCAGAAGCGTGGGACTGTAAGCGTGATAGGTTGTGGGCTCGATGACGAAATGAAATATTTATAATTTTCTTTTCTGCGATCTGGTGTTGGTAGCGCGGCGTTGAGTTCCGTCATTCAACACGCAATGCATTCGAAATTCAACGGAAAGTGAGGAGCGAAGTGACTTAACACTAGGCTCCCTCTGCCATCACTGTTACACGCGGGATAAAGCGTGAAGCAATACAATTTTAACATTAAAACATAAGTAATATACTCATTTGAAACTTATACATATTTATTTATATCATTAAAATCTATTTTTTAGCTTTGAAATATAAACATCTCGTTTTACAATTCATTTTTACATGTCCAAGTAAATGTATTCCGGTTACAATATTCATATTTGAATTTATGAAACACAACCGTTGACAGACGCGTAAATAATTTTGACAGATGGTTGCGAGTGTAGTGTAGGCGACTGTACGTTACCGCTCCAGCGGGAAGGAACGTGAACGTTATTAGTGAAAGCGATTGAACATATTAAATATGAAATAAGTAAATAGGAACACAGGGAAACATTTTTCTATTAGTGCAGTGCAGTGCGAGAGGTTGTGGGTTTGATTCCCAATGGAGGAAATTAAATATTTAATATTTTAAGTTTTTCGCTCTGGCGTCGAGTCCCACACTCAACACACAGTGCCTCTAGAATTCGGCGGATAATTGGGAACGGAGTGTCTTAACACTAGTTTCCATCTGCCTATCCTGGTGTATGAGGGATAGAGCGTGAAGCCTAAAAAAAATCAGCAAAGTCCTCTTTACAGTTTCAGTGAAGATCGTGAACTACCATACACACATCGTCGTCGTGACGTCCTCCTCAGCGCCATACCGACATTCCGCTGTCTCTATTTATTCCCACACGTGAACACATTGTGCCGCGGAATGTTCCTGATTCAATTTTATTAATGGATTTGGACGTGTGCCCTACTGATTGTGAACGAGGGTTGTCTATTTGTCTCACTATCGTATTATCCAAAGACGACGGTCCACTGCGTCTTACACCGTGGCGTTACGGCTGATATTTGGTTACTTTGGCTAATTTCCATGTTGTTCTGTGAGGCGGACACTGGAGACTGCATTGAGTCAGCGCACATCCGATGTCAACAAGGCCGACCCGCTTTCAGAAGCATTTACGATATTGCCTCTGAACTAATTCAATTTACGATTGACAGTAATGATAGCGTGTCGTATCTCCCTTTATAGACATTGGTAACACATTAAGAGCGCTGTAATGGATATCTATTGTCTGTTCTTATATTATATATTTATTTGAGTTCAGTTATTCTATACTGATATTGAGTTCAGAGGCCAGTCGTAGCGCAGCGGCACGAGGTGTGACTGTAAAACCGACTGGTTGTGGGTTCGATCCCCACTCGAGGAGATGACATATTTACTTAAATTTCTATTTCAATTTCTTCGCTCTGGTGTTGAGGTTAAGCGCGACGTTGAGTTCTGCAACTCAACACGCAATGCCTCCAGAACTCGGCAGAAAGTGGGGAACGGAGTGTTTTAACACTAGGTTCCCTCTGCCTGCCCTGCTATGTGCGGGATACAGCGTGAAGCTGATTTATTTTTATTTGAGTTCAATTTTGGTGCAGCTTCACGCGGGATCCTGTAGCAGAGTAGGCAGAGGGAACCTAGTGTTAAGATACTGCGTTCCCCTTTTCCGCATAATTTTAGAGGCACTGTGGGTTGAGTTCTTATGTAAAAGTTATAATTTATTTATTTGGTTTCCAGAATGAGCTGGTAGCCGGAGTGGCGCAACGGCGCCCATGTTGTGATGACAGCTGTTAATTCGGTAAGCTTGCTCATTTGTTGTATTAAGTAAATACATTAACTTTGGATTGAAACAATTACAAAACCGTAATGGGCTTCATTTTAAAAGTAAATCTCTTATATAAATTTTATTTAATAATTATAATATATTCAAATTCATAATAAATTCATATTTAACGCTAGAGGCACAAGCGTGTGTCTGTAAACGCAACATGTTGTGGGTTGGATTTCCACTCAAGGAAATGCAATATTTAATATCTTCATTTCTTCGATCTGGTGTCGAGGTAAAGGGCGGCGTTGAGTTCCGCCACTCAATCCACCTCGCAATCCTTCCAGAATTCGGAGAATGGGAATATATATATATATATATATATATATATATAAAATGTAGGTAATTATGACCATAAATAATTATTTATTAAATCCTCTCGTAAATTAACACACATATTTGATTCATTAAACATAATAAAACAGTTGATTGCTGCTCAACATATTATATTAGCACTAACGGCGCACGGTACGAGCAGTGATTAAAATAAAATCTGGCGTCTATATGCCCCTAATTGGCAGACTCGGTTAAGCCCCTGTTACAATGCACTCTGAATACTTTATCACTTTGAAAATTAATATTTTACAGTATTTCATATGATATATATATATATAGATTATGTAGTACAAGTAAAGTAAATGTGCGGAGTTAAAACGAATTTTTGGTACGGGATTTTATAGTATTGATTTTTTTTTTTATCTTTAAATATCTTTAATTATGTATATAAGGGTTAAGGGTTAATAAAGTCGAAAAAGAAATCAGAGGTCATTTTATTACAGTTAATAAAATATTAAAATCACATTTTAAAAAACTATAAAATATGTTGACCTAATAAAACTAAAATAATTTTATAAATCTCTCTCGTAGTATGCTGTTCCTCAAGTCTAAAGAGTTTAAAATATGAAATATGTATTAATTTGCTGAGTTAAAATTAATAAATCTAACAAATCACGCGAAAACACATTTAATTATTTTTATATGATCAGCTTAGGGCAAAGCAGCCACTTCTGTGTTTAGATATAATGTTTCTATAAAATAACCTTCGAAATAAAATGAACTGTCTAAATTAATTAGTAAAACTAAAATTTGTTCAAACCGATATCCAAAAAAGCATAGAATGTACTTATTTAGAAAACGTATAAAAATTTGAACGCAGCGGGACTCGACTCCAGGAGGCGCGGGTTCGAGTCCCGCTGCGTTCAAATTTTTATACGTTTTCTAAATAAGTATTTTTCTTTCCTAAGTGTGGAATAGCACTTTAAAAATGTTTAAAAAAGCATAGAATGTCTTTAGAACCACCAAATAAGAAAATAGTTCTTGAAGTCATTTTGGACTGTACATATACAAAACACTTGAATCAGTAAAGATTATTAAACTTTATTTAGTACTCGTACATTTAGTAAACATAGCATTGTAGGCTTAAATGAATGCAATTAAAAAGTAAGATTCAGCTTCACGCTGTATCCCGCACACAGCAGGGTAGGCAGAGGGAAACTAGTGTTAAGACACACCGTTGCCCACTTTCCCCCGAGTTCTTAAGGCATTGCGTGTTGAGTGGCGGAACTCAACTCCGCACTTTGGCTCGACACCAGAGCAAAGAAATGAAAATATAAATGTATGTAAATATTTTATCTCCTCAAGTGGGGATCGCACCCACAACCAGTCGATTTTGCAGTCACACCTCGTGCCGCTGCGCCACGACCGGCCTCATCGGATCAAGTTCAACGTTGTTTAACCTTTAGTAGTATTTTTGTAGTAGTAATTGTTTACGTTATTGGGATCTATACGTAATCGCGTCACACGAAATACAGGTATAGATAAAAATCGTGAAAAGAAAAAAAATCCTATGTCCAAATGTGTGTTGAGGCATCTTGATTAATTTCTTTAGGTATGGATTTATTTATTTTTCTGATTTATATTAGGCTTTTATAGAGTAGTTAAAACTGTGGTTTCATATAAAGTGGTGCTTACACTTCCACCCTGTATATATAATGAATAATAGATTCTCGTTTTAGTATTTAATTAATATGTTACTAATAAAGTAGTTGTAAAAAGAAGTGCACGTAGCTGGAAATAAATTAACGATTTTATATATCGGTCACTAAAAATAAAACCGGCTATCGCACGCCAAGTCGTCATTTCTATCATTACTCCAACCAAACTAACTGGAACCGTCACTGTGCACACATTCTCATATCACGTTTTATTTCGATTTCTACCATTAAAAGAGATGAGAGGTGTCAAATGAAACTGGTTGAGTATAATGGCGCTGGAGGCAATTTATGTTACGCTATGGACGCTTTCCAACTTGAAATGCATTTGAAAACTATTGCAGTTAGATAATATAATATATATATCAAATATTTTTGTGTAGAGACTGTCATGGCGCAGTGGCACAAGCGTATAACTGTAAATGCGACTGTCGTGAGTTCGTTTCGCACTCGGGGAAATTAATTATTTTTTATTATTATTTTGAATTCCTCGCTCTGGTAACAAGGTAAAGCGCCACTCAACACGCAATGTCTCGTCCTACGGAAAGTGGAGAATGGAGTGTCTTAACACTAGGTGCCCACTGTCTACATTGCTATATAGGCGAGATACAGCCTGAACCTAAAGCTGAAGCTGAGGCTGAGAAAAAATAAATGTATAGACACACATAAATTAATTACTAACAACCTTTACATGAAACATGGAGTCGTAAGAGCATCTTATAATATAATTTCATTTAATTAGATAAGAGAAGTATCACAGCGT
>DWMY01002656.1:0-11406 GCA_018249775.1 Heliconius hecalesia formosus
AGGAACGCTTGGAGATACCGAGTTGAAATTCAAACCGTATATTCATATCTATGGCCCCATGATTTCCTGATAAAAACATATTTCTATATTTGCTTAGAAAAAAGATATGGCCGTTTATATCGCAAAATAGGGGTAAAATTTAGTATTAAAGTCGCTAGTTCAAGTGAGGTAGCAGATGAAAGGGCTGTGTCTAAGCTACGCCTGAATTTCGGAAAAAGCGAGGCCTCCAATTTTTGTCCGGAACCTTCGGTGGGTGAGCTTGACTCGCGCTTGTCCAGTTTTTTACTTGTAATTAACTATAACTATTGTATTTTTGATTAAACAGTTGAATTTTTGTACGTGCTAAGTGATTTGTTCATGTTTTCTTTTTTTTAAAAACACGGAAATAAATGATAAAATAAACAAATCCCTTGTTTTAAGCAAAAAATAGTTAAACATTAATTTATAATGGTGAATTTAAATATCTAAATATAAATATTTAAATATATTCATCTTGCTAGTACGTTTCATCATTACATACTCTTTTGTCATCTCTTCTCTTCCTCAGCACTGATGTCGTTTATCAGTCAGCTAGTCAATCAGTAAGTTAAATGTGCTATGAAAAACTTAATATAACTGAAACCAACGCTCGCATGGTCGTCGCTATTCACTACAAGTAGTCCGCCGCTCCGCTGCTTCCTTCAACTACAAGGAAAATTGCATTCGCCTCACACAAGGATACATTTTATCGTTTTAAATAAACGACTTATATTTAGCTACCTTATTAGCGTTTAAGTATCACCTGTACAAGAAATCTCGCTTAAAATAAAGGACATTCCGCAATCTGAGTGTCTATATATCATAATTGAAAATGATTGTTATCTTCGTCTATTGAATATATTTTGTTTGCTTAAGCCTCACACGTGTATCCCGCCTATAGCTAGGTATATACAGCGCACTTAGTGTAAAGACTCTCCGCTCTCTACTTTCTGCTCGCGTTGAAGACATTACCGAAATAAGCTTTGCCTTTTGTCGTTGCTAGATTTTGGGAATGTAAATAATTCCCACCCCTGAGTGGAACTGAACACACATTCATTACGTTCACAGTCAGACACAGTTCCTCTGCGGCATGCTTTCTTGAAAACATCTTTCTTGAAAATTATTTAATATAGTTATGCAACAAAATAAAATACTAATTAATGAAAATATAACACAAAAACAAGAAAGTCTTCGAGCAAGCACTAAGACTGACTGCAGTCGTAGAATGCAATCTTCAATTGTATAATGTATGCAAGGATTGATTGAAGCGACCCTCGATCCGGTCCCATTCAACGGAGCACTAATTACAAATCATGCCAAATTGAATTAAAAGTTAGAGCGCGGGATGACATCGTTTATGTTCTAAGGTTTTTAAATTTTCAGAATTTTAAAAGTATTTTATGAAGAAATATATTTATTGTTCAATATTTTGTACAAATCTTTAAAAATAAAATACTTGACTTGAACTCCACCGCTCGATATATAAATCGAATCTCCATGGTTAGTGACAGTTGGGTGTCTTGATGGTTCTCCTTGCCGATCTTGGATGGATAGAAAGCATGAAGCTAAATTATAATTGTTTTTTTGCTTCACGCTGCCGTATCCCGCACACAGCAGGTTAGGCAGAGGGAACCTAGTGTTATGACACTCCGTTCCCCACTTTCCGCCACGAATTCTAAAGGCATTGCGTGCTATGTGGCGGAACTCAACGTCGCGATTTGTCGTCGCAGTCGCGTTAACAGTCACTTTGTGCCTCTGCGCCATGACCGGCCTTAATAATTGATAATTTTAATATATTTTGTGTAATTTTTTGTGGCAGTAGCTGAATAATAATCAAAACACAGTTTCGTTGAGTGGACATCTCACTCTAATTGTAAATATGAATTACAGACACGTCCGTTTCTTTTATCAAGTATTCATTTCTCTTATATGACAAATGACTTAAGGAAATAAAAATCATGAATAAATCTTAAGTCTCGCTGAGTTCAAACATTTATGTTAATTTTAAATATAATATAGAGCAACAATTATATACTGAAGTAAATAAAAAATACTAGAATATTATATATATACTATTTCTTTTACTTAAGCCAAACATTTTGCCATTTTAAGAACTTTTAAAAATTTATAAGAATGATTCTTTGATTACATAAAGCCATAGGTAGCTATACTACTTATCCATTACTAGATTACTACATTACAGAACAAATATATAATAGAACCCCGCGAGATTGTTATTAAAGCCCATTCTTTGATTCACAAAGCGTGCCATTACGCCGCTATCGGCTTATCGCCGCATCTTGTCTACAGCGCGCTCGTACCTACTATAACTCTCGTATAACGGATCTAATACGTTATTGTGAACGAAAGCTAATTTATAACTTTCCTAAACCTTTGATACCTGAAATATTAAGACTTTTACGATATAAAATAATATCCTGATTAATGCCTCTTTTATAGCAAGGTTTTTGGGAACTGAAATGAAAATAGTATTATTTATTAAATAATATATTTTTTAGCTTCACACTGTATCTCGCAGACAGTAGGTAGGCAGAAAAGCCTAGTGTCAAGACTCTCCGTGCCCCATTTTCCACCGAATTATCACCACCGCGTTCGGCGATGTTACCAGAGCAAGAAATAAAAATATTAAATATATTATTTCCTCGAGTGGGATTGAACCCACAACCGTGCCACATGCGTGTCCGTTTACAGGACCTATAAAATGCGGGGGATGTATGAAAGTAAAAAAAATACAAAAACAATACCTTGTGACTATCATTCGAGGTACGGTATCATTTAGTTCTCAATACCCCACAATGTACTCTTTAATTGGTTTACTTTAATCATACATAATATGAGTAACGAGAACAAGTGTTTAAAGGTAGGTACGTCTTGACTTTATTATTTTAGAATGGCTCGTCCTACAGCGACGTGGCTTACAAGCCAACTATACGATTTTATTCAATATATTATTTCGGTCCCGAGTCAATGCCCCGCCGCGCTGCTCTCCGTTTTAAATAAGTCTCATTTGAAAGTTTGTTTTAATGCTTCATGAAACAACAACATTGTCTGTAGAGTTGTAAAAAGATGACTATCCTCTTAATATTAAAAATGTGGTTGTTTTAAAAGTTACTTTATAAAATACGAGTATGTATGTATATATAGTCTTTGCCAACATTTTGGGGATAAGCTGTTGCGCATTAGTTTCTCATTTTTCCACTGAATATTGTGTCTTAAACGGAATAGAGAAAAAACGGAGTATCTTTAGTAAAAAAGATAAGTCGTCCCATTCCACGTAGTCGTGGCGGTAATGGCGAGGACACCTGCCGATTTAATTTGTAGCTTCGTGACTGCGAAATATTATTAATTTTAGATAAGTAGAACTGTTTCGAGTAAACCATTATCGGCTTCTTGGTTTTTTTTAGCTTCACACAGAGGAAATATTGGAACCTAGTGTTAAGAATAAGATGCTCTGTTCTCATTATGATACTTCCATTTCCCATTTTCCGTTAAATTCTCGACTCATTGCGTGTTGAGTGTAAGATCTCAACACCGTGCTTTTTCCCATTACCGAAGCGATGTAAGGACATTATTAAATATTTGATTTCCCTGAGAGAGAATCAAACCCCACAACCGTCGCGTTTACATTCGCACGCTTGACCTCTGCGCCACGATGTCCTCATTTTTGCGTAATTGCGTAATTTTATTCTTTTTTTTTAATTACATCTGAGACACTTATTATAAATACAAAATCCACTTTAATATAAGATTTAGTTTAAAATGTAATACTACCATAACTCATACTTCGTAGACACGACGCGCGTCTCCGTCGAGGCTCTCATTAATATTGGAGGTCATCCCGGATTCTTCTCATCTCCTTCATCTATCACGTAAAGTGTGACGGCTCTCATCAACCACCTCGCGACGATACTTTGCTTTAATACGACTCACATTTTATTACTGTATTGTATTCAGATTTCGAGGAAAATATATTTTTTTAAATTCAAATAAATTTTATCTCCGGCTTATTACAAATATCTCATTATTAAATATCAACAGTACATATTTATTAATATTGTGTATACTTGATAAGCAGAGTTAACTCAGAAGGGCGTAGAGATGAAGCTCGCGAAGTTAGACACTGCACTGACTGCACATTTTTTTTAATACATTTTTTTTTTATAATGATGAAAAGAAGAAACAAACTAAAAATTTGTGTAATGTGTATATTAGAAATATATTTATTAGGTATATGTATTAGTACCCATAACTAACGTTTTCCCAGTGACATGCAGCCCCACTGGAAGATGGATAACCTTAAAGAAATAATATATTTTTTAAGTCCTCTAATAAGTTTATAAATCTTTTATGGGTCTGAGTATACGTGTATATTAAAATTCCGCAATGTATTCAAAGTTTGCCACTACCATATTTTATAGTATATAAACAATACCAACAAGTAAAGCTTGTAACACTGTACAAGAATATTTTTAGGATAAATATGTTTGGAATTAATCTATTGAATGTGATGCAGGATATTTGCCCACACACAGCAGGGTAGACAGAGGAAACCTAGTGTTCAGACACTCCGTTTCCCACTTTCCGCCGAATTCTCCACCAGTCCTGTTTACAGGCACACTTTGTGCCCCTGTGCCACGACTGGCCTCATATAACCAATACAAAAATATTTCTTTAGTAGGGTAAGCGCGTTCAACAGAACTAACACATCACTTTATAAAATTAGTATATAAATATATACTAGAATGGAGAATAAAACACTGTGTTTACTTTGTTAAATTTCAATATATTTTGAGAAATACTTGTTTTGTTCTAAGAAATTTTAATTTAGTAAGTTTTTGTACGTCATCCGCAGTTGCTATCGCGTAACAGAATGAGAAGTTAAAAAGCACTTAAGGCGAAAGTCCGCGCTCGAACCCTAAACGTCTGAGTACTTACGAGTACATTCTAATACAATGACTTTAAGATAGCATCTTCTTTTACTTCACAAAGTCGAATTTCCTGAAGCCGGCCGCTGCTGCTCTTCGTAACTTCATTCAATACAGTTTTATATGTAAATTGTTTAATATAGTTTATATATGTAATTTGAACTTGAGATTAAAGTTATCATAAATAAAACTATTGTTTGCTTACAATTATTTTATTTTATTGATTACTAAGATTTGCCAAAAATATACGAGAAAGTCATTCACTTGTCAGATTTTTTTACTTTACATATCTTATTTCTGCATAAGCGCTTTTAAATTAAGAGTATGTTATAAATGAAGCATCGCGTTAAACACGTTAAATAAAGCTTCAACAACATTTGTAACTATAATTGCAGTCAGAATTGTAAACTCTAAGTTAGTGTGCCTCGTGATTTTTGCCGCTCCGGCTCCGTTTGACATCTAGGTCAAACTAAATATTGGTACTTGTTACCGTCGACTGCAGAGTTACAGACTGTTAGAGCCACTTCTGCTAACTGAGATTAGTTATAGACTTTCTTTGTTAGCAAATTGTTGCCGACGCTACTTACGACGCCGTCGTGGCGCAGTGGGGTTGTCCCACCTGTCCTCGCCTGCTGAGTGCCGAGAGTCAGCGCTACTCGGCAATTGTGGGTTCAATCGACAATTATTTTTCAATTCTTTTTATTCCCAGGATGTACTTAGACTAAAAGTCTGTCATTGCGTTCTTCACAACATGAAATATGTCGAAGCCGAGTGTCTTAACACTATTTTTGCAATACTCTACCTTATTTTACTACAAGCAATGATGAATAGAAAGATATAATTATTATTTTATGTAGGTATCATCTGTTCTAGTCATATCATTTATCCAATACCATTGACAAAAATAAAATCTAAAAAAGTATTATACGAAAGTATGGTAATTGTATTCACATCGGCATCAAACTGTCAAACAGACGTCGCGGACACTGACGTGCTTTAATGGCGAACTTTTTGAATGTTTTATTTATCGTTCAGAGTCGTGCAGTAAGCCCTTTGGGATGTGAGAATTAAACTGGGCTTACTAACAATCATCTATTTTTTAATTTATTTTTAAAGGGAATGTAGATTACATATAACTTTTTGGATTGAATACTGACTAAATAATATTCGTAGTGTCATGGTCCCATGTCTGTGCACGCGGTAGTTGTAGGTTTGACACCTATTCGGGGGCGTAATCATGAAATGTTTTGAAACTAGCCAAAAATTGATAATACTAGTACCTTAAAAAAAGCTAGTAAAAGATAATTATTCTATATCTAGATAGCTAGTGAGATATTCTTATATATCAGGAATCAATTATAATAAATTCTAAACTCCTTTACCCATTGATTAAGACGTTACCGCGTTGAGTAGCGAGGCTCAACGCTGCCCTTCAATGCAGGAAAAAGTGAAAGGACTAAATTCTTGTAAATGTTATTGAAAAGTTAAACTTAGTTCTTATAAAAAAAAATCACATTAAATTTATAATTTTAGAAATATTGCGTCGAAAGCAAATAATGAGAATGTTAGAAAGAGTTATTAAATAAATTCAATGATTTAGAAATAGCTTCAAAGAAGGATATTCGACTCGCTAGTCGGAGGTCTTCGTAGCATTTCTCGTAATACGTTTTACTACACAATCAGCAAGGCGGTGTCGTCGATCCGGAAAATATAAACCGATTATCTGTACCGTTGTAAGCTTGTACTGTTTTATTTGGGTATCTCAATTATGATGACATTGCTCAGTTAACTATGAAATTTGTGTGGACTATTTATTTATATATAAAATCAGCTTCCCGCTGTATGTAGTGTTAAGACGCTCCGTTCTCCATTTTCTGACAAAGTCTGGAAGTATTGCGCGTTGAGTGCCGGAAATCAACGCCGCGTGTTGTTTCAATACCTGAGCGAAGAAATGTCATTTCCTAGAGTGGGCATCAACCAGTCGTGTTTACAATCACACATTTTGTGCCCCAGTGCCACTTCAATATGTACTTTTTAAATATTTCCCACTCAATTATGTTTTTGAATTATCATCTCGGTTGGGCGAGGCCAGGCGTCTCGTGGCGCAGGGGCACAAAGTGTGACTATAAAATCGACTGGTTGTGAGTTCGAGGGGATAAAATATTTACTTAAATTTATATTTCCATTTCTTCGCTCTGGTGTCGAGGTAAAGCGCGGCGTTGAGTTCTGCCACTCAACACGCAATACCTCCAGAATTCGGTAGAAAGTGGGGAACGGAGCGTCTTAACACTAGGTTCCCTCTGCTTGGGCATTATTCTTCAGGTTCAGGTCTTATCACTAGGTGCTGTTTAGTAGAGCTATGAAAAAAAAGGCGAATCTACTTTGCTTTCCTTTACATTAAAAGTTTAATTAATCATTATAAACAGCAGTTTATTCCTTAAGCTTTCTAAATATACATGATGTCTTAAATTGATTTTGTAGCTGTATATTTTTTAATGTCATAAAAAAGTAACGATCGTGACACAGTTGGGATGTGACGGACTGTGTGCTGTTTGTTATTGTTAGAACTCGGAAAAACCGTTTGTATTGTTTTTATATAAAGTGAGTTCCATTACTCGACGTGCAATTTACATATAGGTTCTTGTTTATCCAATAACTCTTTAGAACCTATTGATAAATCATTACATATTTTCTTATCAGGATATGAGTTATAAAGCATCGTTAGGTACTTATGTCAATTAAAAAGTCAAGGCTAAAGTCAAAGAAATTAATTCAAATTAAGAAGTTAGGGGCCGTTCAAGTATTACGTAAGCAGTTTTTTGCATTTATTGACCCCCCCCCCTCCCCTATGTCATCAAAAATAAGCAATCCCCTAAGAAATATTTCATAGAAAACGTCAAAAATAAGCAAACCCAAGACCCCCCAGCCCCCTACAGTTACACGTAATACTTGAACGGCCCCTTATATGCTATTTTTTTTCTAAAGTTACTGCCTCGGACCTGTACTGAAAAACCGGCGCAAAAATAGATATATACTAGTGACAATGATGCCTTTGACCATTACCTAAACTGGACATAGCATTTCATTCCTGAAATCATTAATTTGATAATAACCTTTACACACAAACGTCTTTTTACAACTCTTTTAAATTGTGATATAGAACATTCTCGGACGTTTTCTGGGATTCTGTTGTAAAAGTGTAGGCATTGTCCCATAAAAGAATTACGTAGTAATTGAGTTACAGGCGGGCTACGTTTGAATCAATTTTTTTACGCTTTTTCACGCTGAATACCACACATAGCAAAGTTGGCATAGAGAACCTGGTGTTAATCCACTCCGTTCTCATTATGACACGTTCACTTCATGTCCCGAAAAGTTTTGGAGGCATTGCATTGTTCAGCGGCGGAACAAAACGCCGCGTGATGCCTCGGTACCAGAGCTAAAAAAAGATAATAATT
The DNA here is from genome assembly GCA_018249775.1 of Heliconius hecalesia formosus. Lineage (NCBI taxonomy): Eukaryota > Metazoa > Arthropoda > Insecta > Lepidoptera > Nymphalidae > Heliconius > Heliconius hecalesia. The sequence continues at coordinate 8,423 of DWMY01002656.1, forward strand.
CATTTCCCCAAGTAGAAACCAAACCCACAACCACTGGCGTTTAGTCCGACGGTATGCTGCTACGCCACGATGATGTCATAAATATTTTACGTAAGCACTGTATTGGAAACAGGATCAAATGAAAAGTAAAATAAAGAACCGGAAAGCCACCTACATCTTATATCTGTTACAGAACATATAAATGGTTTCACCGAGCCTCTTCTATCACAGGCGACGCCGGTAGAGTTCATTACAGCATAAAAAAAAAAACTAAACTAAACTAAACTAGACTAGCTTCACACTTTATCCCTAGCGGGGTAGTCGGAGAGAACGGAGCGCCACACGCTACGGTATTATTCACTGTAATGAATGAGTAATCACGTAATTAATACAAGATGCGGCGAGCACTACTTACTACTTACACAACAAGTATGAGAATTTACGTGTTATAATATGTTTGTAAAATTTCTGTTTTGTCTATATAAGTTATTATACAATGTGTCCACAATTAGGCGGAAGATGAGTTTTTTAGGTACCTAGCGTACCTAAAAAACTCATCTGAAAACTAGAATTTAAGCCAACCAATGGGTCAAATATGTCAGTATTTTATTTAAGTAAATATTCACATACATATATATTTTGATTTAATTTCATATTCATTGTATCTTATTTAATTTCTGAGCTAATTGAACGTTGAAATTGACTTTAACATAATTTCAGGCCTCTACAATATTTTTAAAATTTTTGGAATATTCTTATTTGCGACAGTTGAAATAAGATCAATGAGAAATGTCAATGTTCATACATTGTTTATTTTCTAACAAGCTTTTATAAGGTCGACCTAAGGATTTGAAAAGAATAGAATCTAAGAAACTTAATTTGACCCACGTGTAACGAAACCAATACGAAACTTTGCATCGATCACTTACCAAGGTGACCCGTACGCTCGTTTGTCTTGTCTTTTCCATAAAAAATAAATACGTAGCCTAGGTGATATTGAAGTGGTTTTGATGACATTTTTCATTATATTTTTACATATAAAGTGGTTATCAGGCTCGTCTGATGATGGAGCCAAGACCTGTATAGATAGATCTTCAGAGATTACTAGTAAACACATAATTTTAAAGTCAGAAGTTAAAGCGCATATATAACATGTGTTTTTTAAAAACTTTTTTTAAGAGTAGTTAAATTATAATATGCTAATTATGCTATAGCATTATCAACATTATTTTAACCTCAAGACGCGTTAAATTATTATACGTATACACAAGTAAGCAAAACCTCACTTATCTGCTTTATTTATTTCTTAGTCTAGTTAACTTCGCTTTATTTTAGTCACAACCGATCCTTCCAGCGTTTGTTCAGGTTAAATATTTCTTTCTAAAAATACTCCATAAATTAGTCTCGATGGCCGCCGGAACAAATTGTCGGTATTGTACGCGTGTTCCAATTTCATTTCAAAAACCTTTATCCTCATGTATTTTCAAAAAAATATAGCTTTAAATTTCTAGTCGATATTTTACTATTTCTTTAGCAACCCGCACATAGCAGGCAAAGGGCTCCCTTCTCATTGAGACACTTCCTTTCCACCCTTTCGGGCGAGTTCTGGAGGCGTGTTGAGTGGCGGAAATCAACGCCGCAACATTCTACTAATAATTCTAAAGATCAGGGAAAAGCATGGATAATTTATTGTTAAGATACTCTGTGTTGAGTGCCAGAACTCAACGCCGCATTTTATATAAAATATATCCGACTGAGCAATTGATAAATAATTGTTTTAAAATATAATAATTTCCCGAGTGGAGATTGAATTAAGAACCATTGTGTCCAGATACTGCTTAAATTCGTCGCGGTGGTGCTTTTAAAGTATATTCGCCATCAGTTAGTTGCTAAAGTAACTATAAGTAGTGCGGGTGAGTACTCAAACGGGTGAGTACGCAACACACATCCGGGCGAGGTGTAATTAAGTTGAGAATTGTAATTACTGACTATCATACAGCTGAGCTAGCGCTCTACTCCGCACTACTGCAGCGCCGCAGAGCTCCTGCAGGTGACGAGAGGAGCTTTCCGTATGAATTTATAATGACTTTGTACTTAAATTTGCATGTGACATTTAATTTTCGTACAATGCTTCTTATTTATAACTAGCGGCCCACTCGCGGCTTCGCCCGCATACCGCCTATAATACATTTATTATGATGCATTTGCCAACAAATTGATACCTTCAATCGTGATCAATACGTGGCTGTATGATACGACGTCATCGACGGCAAGGGCGCCCCCGCTATATTCGAGCTTAGGTTTGCGGCCGTAAATTGAACGTTGAATTATTTTAATTTTACATTTTCTCGAAAAGTTTACGTCCAAATTACATGCTATAAAAACCGAAGATTATCTTTAGAAAAATTTCTTGTTGATGAAATATCTTTCGCTCACAAGTTTCAATATACATGTGAAATAAAAAAATATTAAATATCACCTTAAATCAATTTTTGTCACAAAATGTCTTATTGTGACTTATTTACAAGAGATAGATATATAGTGTAGATAACTTTTTTTTTAAATTAAAAAATATGTATATTTTCATCAAACAACGTACTGATTAACTATTTTTGCATCACACGCGCTTGAAGCAATTCAATGACTTTCCTTATTATTGTTATTTTGTCATTTAAGGCTAACTAAGACTTAATAGTAATGCTATATTTATATGCTTCAGAAATGCTATATGCTATGCTTATGGCATTTCTGAAGAATGCAGCTTTCATATAAAACAATAAGAAACTAAATCGGACCAGTAGATCCAGATATGTTAGCGTTTAAACAAACAAACTCTTCCGCTTTATTACATTAGTATAGCAACAGCCAATTCTTATTGTAATACTAGCGACCCGCTCGCGGCTTCGCCCGCTTAAACCACAAAAATATTTAATTAACACACTGAACTATGTTCGTGTTTTGATATACATATAATGTATGTTTGCAACGCAATGAAGATTTTTAAT